>JAPKLW010005732.1:424-19699 GCA_026898455.1 Plectranthus barbatus | reverse complement strand
ATTGGACGGGTCGAGGACGAAGAACGAAGACGGAGCTGACGAAGGGCAGTGCACGGCGGTGGCAGGAGGCCGCGCGCGGGTGCACGGCAGACGACGGCGGCGGCGCGGCAGGCGCACGGACGGGGCGTGCGGCGCGCGCGCGCGAGGTAGCGTGGGCGCGGCACGGCAGCAGCGCGCGGGGCGCGCGCACGCGAGCGCTTGGCGCTAGCCGGTGGCCGGGCTTGCGGCGGCGGCGATCGGCAGTCGGCGGCGGCTTCGGCTGTCGTCGGCTGCTGTTGTCCCGTCGCGGTGGCTCGTGTTTTGGTGGTTTGCACAATCCTGTGTAAACCCTAAGGTTTGCATTAGGGTTAGGGCAAATCATCAGATCACAAAGGCCTAAAAATCCAAAAGATTTGGTGTATCCAGATTTGAAGGCTCCTGAATATTTGTAAGATTTGAAAAGATTTGGATTTATCCAAATTAATTCGAAATTCAAATTTGTAATAGATAGATATTTTTTTCTATTTTTGGGGCCACGAGGAATTTTTGTTTGCCTTAATTGTCCTCGTATGATATGTGATTTATTTATATGCGCAATTTAAGCATGTGTAGATAATAGGAAAAGCATGTTTTACTGCTTTTATTATTTACAGTTTTTCAAGCATGCTTATGTGATTAATTTCTTTTGTTTGATTATATTTTGGGAATTTTTGGGCTTGTTTAATTACATGCAAAAATTTGGAAAATATAATAACAAAGAAATTATGTGTGCGCATAAAAAAACCTTTTAAATGAAAAATACTAAGCAGATTTTTTAATTAAAATAAATAGACCTCCACAAAGCGGTCCAAAGTTGTAAGTGTATCTCTCGTTCTAGTAAACGTCTACGATTGTAGCTTGCTAGTTCCTAGAGGTGCATGGGTATGGTTGTTGGGATTTTTAGACAAACAATTTAAATCATGTGAATAGTGGGAGGGCTTTGCGTAAACGTCTACGAGTGTAGCTTGCGTAGACCTCTTTCACAAGTATTCTAGGATTGGTTTGAATTATAGATAACAATAGCTTCAAGGGCTGTGCGGTATGGTTACGTGCCATGCTAAATTGTCTCTTTTGGCCAGAGTTAAATTTGTGGTTAAATTGCTTAGAAGCATCTTAGAATATAATACAAGAATTGCATCCCTGTTCTTGAGAGATGGCTTGGTCTAAGGTTTTCACTAATTATTAATTTCTAGTGTCAAAAGCATCCTGACATGGTAGTGAAATTAAATGGATTGGGGCTTAAAACCCGCAGTTCTGGTTGAGGGTGACATCGTAAACGTCTACGAGTGTAGCTTGCGGTGGGAACTCTTGGGCAATTAGTGGAAAACATTTGTATTTGGTTTATTAAAAGGTTTTCAATGCATTTGTTTTCGAAGTTCAACATGTATGTTCTTATTTAAGATTCTTTATTGTTTTAGATATATCTATGTCTACTGTCGATCATATACTTGCTCTCAATCCTGTAACTGGTCCGAATTTTCATGAGTGGAGATATAGCATTGAATATATTCTCCTGACTAAGCAACACATGTTTGTTCTTACTATGATGCCACTTGCCCCACGTTACCATAAAGTGTCTAGATGTGAGAAGGAGTTCTATGACAGCTGGGTGGCATCTGAGGATTTTACTTACAAGTTAATCTCAGATAACCTGTCTAGAGAACTTAAGCTCAAGTACATGGGCTATTGTAGCTCTGTTACTATCTGGATGGACTTAGTGGCTACGTATGGTGAAGTGGAACGAACTATCAACTGTGATCTTGTTAGAGACCTTGTCTGTAAGAGAATGGTTGATGGCAGTTCGGTGACACTGCATGTGATGATCATGGATAACACCATGAAACGATTCACACGCGGAGGTGGATGTATCAGTGATCGGGCTAAGATCGATATATTCCTGAACTCCTTACCGATTTCATTCTATGACTTTAAGAGGGATGTAGCTAAGAGAAGTGAGTACTCTTTCAAGGAGTTGCTTACTGATCTCATAGCAGGACAGTCCTTCGTACCTTCATGGGAGTCTGAGTTATCAGATCTTGAGCACAACTTGGGCACATTGAAAGATGTGGTTCATACTGTGTGCAAGAACATGATTGATCGCAGATCACGTGAGAGGAGGTCAAATGAAATGAAGAGGGTTGGTGTCACTTCAAGTGAGAAGGCATGCGGAAAGGGACAAGGTACGTCATTTGCATTTGTAACGGAAACATGTTTAGCATCGGTTTCTACTCATTCGTGGGTAGTGGATACTGGAGCTACTGATCATGTTTGTTACATTTTGCAGGGGTTCACATCGAGGAGGGTGCTGAAGAATGACAAGGTTACCATCTTGATGGGGTACGCAGCACAAGTGAGTGCAGCTGCCATTGGAGATTTCACCTTGTACTTTGATGATTCTGTTTTAACATTGAGAGATGTTTTATACGTGCCGAATTTTCGGCGGAACCTTATTTCAGTTTCCAAACTTTATGTTGATGGATATTCAGTTATTTTTGATAGTGGTGTTTCTATCATTGGTAATAACGGTGTTATCTGTCGTGGAATGCTGAATAATTCTCTCTATGTTGTTAACTGTAATCATAAGTCTTCCGCAAGTATTGCATGTAATTCATTCGTAATTGATAATCCTAGGAAGAGAAAACTTACTTCTTTTGATGAGGATCTTACATATCTCTGGCACTTGGGGCTGGGTCACATCAGCTTGAAGCGGATTCAGAGACTTGCAGATGACGGTACATTGGACCTAGTCCGGGCTGTACCTTATCAAGTCTGCGAATCCTGCATCGAGGGCAAGATGTCAACTAGGCCTTTCAAGGCTAGTCAGTGTCGAGCAGAGGAAGTGTTGGAATTGATCCATTCTGACTTATGTGGACCGATGTCCACGCAGGCTCGTGGAGGGTACGAGTACTTCGTCACTTTTATTGACGACTACTCAAGGTACGGATACGTTTACCTGCTTCGCTACAAGTCTGAATGCTTTGAAAAATTCAAAGAGTTCAAGGCTGAAGTAGAAAAGAAGGTCGGGAAAACTATCAAGTCGCTGCGATCTGACCGCGGTGGCGAATACCTCGGTAACGAGTTCCTGCAATATTTGTCAGAAAATGGGATTACATCCCAGTGGACTGCACCGGGTGCTCCCCAGCAAAACGGTGAAGCTGAAAGAAGAAATAGGACTCTTCTAGAGATGGTAAGATCAATGATGAGTTATGCAAACTTACCAATTTCGTTTTGGGGCTACGCATTGGAAACAACAGCTTACGTGCTTAATGAGGTGCCTTCTAAATCAGTTCCTAAGACACCTTCTGAGCTCTTCCTTGGTTGCAAACCTAGTTTGTGCAAGTTTAGAGTATGGGGCTGTCCGGCACACGTACTGTCGAAGGAACCTGATAAGTTAGAAAGCAGGTCAAAAGTGATGCTGTTCATAGGGTATCCCAGGTAAATGAAAGGTGGTTACTTTTACTGTCCTGAGAGTCAACGAGTCATTGTTAGCACCAACGCTAGATTCTTGGAGGACGAGTATGTGAGTAATCACAAGTCAAGGAGTGATATCGTTCTTCAAGAAATTGAGAACAAGAATGCAATTCCAAGGGAATGGGAACGTGTAGATGTGGTTGCTCCTGTGAGAGGTACAGCACCACAGACACGTTCTTCAGTGCAGGGTGCAGGACCACAAGTCACTGCACCTACTACTGACACGACACCGATGCCTCGTCGTAGTGGGAGAGTTATTTTCCAGCCGAAAAGATACACGTTCGTGGGTGAGTCTTCGGACTTGAGCCCGGAAGACGGTCATGAGGACTCTGACCCACTGACTTACGAAGAGGCAGTGCAGGACAAGGATGTTGCCAAATGGCGTGTCGCCATGGATTCTGAAATTGAATCCATAACTGCTATGGATGTATACCAGAAAACTATTTTGCCGGATGGCTTTAGGGCCATAGGGTGCAAATGGGTATACAAAAGAAAGAAAGGGGCGGATGAAAAGATCACGGCTTTTAAAGCCAGGCTGGTGGCAAAGGGTTATAGTCAGAAAGAGGGCATTGACTATGACGAAACCTTTTCACCCGTAGCCATGCTCAAATCCATCCGGATACTCCTTGCCATAGCTGCACATATGGACCTCGAGATCTGGCAGATGGATGTCAAAACCGCTTTTCTAAACGGTTACCTTGAAGACGGTAGGGACATCTATATGCAGCAACCCGAGGGTTACATAAGCAAGGGCGAAGAACATCTTGTCTGAAAGCTTAGGAAGTCCTTTTATGGACTTAAGCAAGCTTCAAGGTCGTGGAACTTGCGTTTCAATGATGTGATTAAATCCTATGGATTTGCACAGTTGGAAAACGAAAGTTGTGTTTACCGACTTTGTGTCAGTGGGAGCGTGGTCTTCCTTGCACTATACGTTGATGACATACTCCAATTTGGAAACAACGAGGGAGTGATGTCCGATATCAAAGTTTGGTTATCCGAACAGTTCCAAATGAAGGATCTGGGAGAAGCTAGCTACATTCTTGGGATTAAGGTCTTACGAGATCGTAAGAGAAGAATGTTGAGCTTATCCCAGGCATCTTATGTGGATACTGTGATAGCCCGGTTCAGCATGCAACTCGCCAAGAAAGGCTTGCTACCTTTCAGACATGGCGTTCGTCTTTCTGGTGGGCAGTGTCCTCAGACACAGCGGGAGAAAGAAGAGATGATTCTTGTACCATATGCTTCGGCTGTGGGTAGTCTCATGTATGCGATGCTGTGTACCAGGCCAGATATCTATTATGTCGTTGGCATGGTAGCAAGATATCAGTCTAACCCTGGACAGGCGCACTGGACTGCGGTAAAGCATATCCTCAAGTATTTGAAAAGAACTAGGAATTTCTGCCTAGTTTATCAAAGTGAGGATTTGTGCCCTGTGGGTTATACAGACTCGAATTTCCAAGGTGACAAGGATGAGAAGAAATCGACCTCAGGATATGTGTTTACCCTGGGAGGTGGAGCTGTATCTTGGAGGAGCTCAAAGCAGAAATGCATTGCTGACTCCACCATGGAGGCGGAATATGTCGCCGCCTCCGACGCCTCGAAAGAGGGGGTGTGGCTCCAGAACTACCTTTTAGAGTTGGGCGTGATCCCGAGTTTGCCGAGGAGCATCATAATTTATTGTTATAACTCTGGTGCAGTGGCAAACTCAAAAGAACCGCGGTCTCACAGGGCAAGCAAACACATAGAGAGAAAGTACCATATCATACGACAAATTGTATCGAGGGGCGATGTGCTGATTAGGAAGATTGACACTGCTGACAATCTTGTTGATCCGTTTACAAAGAGCATGCCGCAGAAAGTTTACGAAAGACATATTCGTGAGCTAGGTCTGAGGTGGATGCCGACCACTGACAGTGGTTAAAGTGACAGCAGACTAGATAGACGGACTGTATACTCTGTGATAGCTTAGTTATGCTTTGAGTATAAGTGGGAGATTGATGGGTTTTGTATACTGAAAGCATTTATTACAATGAGTATACAACGGTTTATTTCTCATATCTGTTAACAATCGTACATGTATAAACAATGGTATCCTCTTGTCTCACCGATAGGGACGATCATACGACGTGTTGTAGATCGCAGAAGACAGTATGATCACTTGACCTAGTGAGACATAAACCTGATCACAGCCGAGAGAGCGTATGAGGATACGTCTGTCCGGATGGCTGCGGCATTGAAGGAATAAGTAGTCTGTCTTGGTTACTTGACATGCTGGTACGCAGAGGTGGCGTATTGATGGACCGCAGTGAGATATATTCGTCTGTCTGACATCAGCGAATAAAAGATCTCGTTATATTGATTGAGTCCAAACCCTAACGAAGGTTCAGGGGTTTGCACGGGTTGACTGTTGCTTTGACTTGCCATGGTGGAGAGCCTAAGTAACGTGTTCGTATATCCGCATCTTGGGTAACAACAGTTCGTGTAGTACCGCCTGAGACTGGATTTAGGTAACCATATCCGAGTAATAGGATGGGGACATTCCCTGAGGAGCTCAATAACATTCATCATGCCAAAGTCCTGCAGGCTGATTAAGTTCAGGCACGAGTGATAAGGTTTGAGTGGTACTACTCATGAATTATAAGATATTAATTAATTGTAGTTAGAGCTTGTCAGAGGCTCCGATTAATTAATGGATGTCCGGTAACCTTAAATATGGGGATTCTCAATTAATGCAGCCCGTTCTAATAACGTGGTAATAAAGGGGTAGGTCAGTATTAATTCTGTGGTGAAAAAGAATTAATATTAATTAATTAATTGTGTCCTGGGTTGTGGACATGGGAATTAATTAATTTATAGGCCCACTTTATTATTTGCATTAGGTCCCAGGACTGACCCAATTAAATATGCTGAATTGAGCCCAAAATGGCCCATTAGAGTTTCCAACCCTATGTCTATAAATAGACGGCTCTCTCTCATAAGTGATAAGAGAGTTGAAACACACTAAACCCTAGAGAGAGAAGAGGCGCCAATTTTGGAGAAGAGGGAGAAGAATTTCGATTCTGGTCCTGCTCAAGTCACAGATCTACGGAGTCCTCACCAGTAGTAGATCTGAACAGCATTGGGACACAGCCCTGAAGATCTGATCTGGAGAACTGATTTATTTCTTTCTTCTCTTTCTATTTTCGATTTTTACTCTAATAAATTAGAGATCTAATTTCTTATTTCGCAGATAAAATCGAATCGCGTGGTTGAATTGAGATTTGGAATTCAAACACGAAAGATCGGTTCAGACTCGACGGAGTTACGGTAAACCCTAAATCCACAAACCTTTGTATTAAATTCATAGGAGCATGCTAGGGTTTTGAGAATTTTAATTATGTGCAATAACCATAAATCGATCCGGTTCAGTTTGGTTTTGGTGATTCGGTTCACGGAAAAACCCTACACTCAATTCTTGCGTTCATGGCCCTCTGGTTGGCCTGCATATGCTCAAAGAGCTGGGCAATCGCAGAATCAGTTGTAGTCCTTAGGTCGGCTGACGAGGTCGTTGCTTGATTTGTCGATATCGTGAACTCTGGCGGAAGGTCTAAGTTGCGCATTCACCATTCTTGCCGGGTCAGATAAGGGCGTGATATTTATGTTGTCGATTCCAATGTCGTCCGGTGGCGGGACAGACTGATTGACCTACTGAGTCCTGTTAGGAGGCGGGATCGGTTGGTTAACTGGTTGTGTTCTGTTCGGAGGTGGTATTGGTTGGTTAATCGATTGCATCATGTTCGTATTGTTGTCACCGGAAGGAATACCTGCCATTTCACTACAAAGATTATTCCAAGGGTCCTATGGTGGGGGCCAAAATATTGAGGTTCGAAAATGGATTGATCAAGGCCCTTAGAATCGGGTTAGAAAAATAGTAGATATCGTAAAAAATAAGAAATAAATGCGAAAAACACACAAATCGACGCCTAATGTTGTGTAAATTGAATGTTCGACCCAACCCTGGTGTAGGCTCTATCGACAAATGGATTCTGACTTGATCTTTGGGTCATGCCTGATTGGATTTCGGGTTGTTGGGTTGTATTCATCTCGATCCATTACATGGGAACGAGTTGTTCTCGTTTGATTTGGGCCGCTTGGGCCCACCCTCAACACAAGGAACATTTTAAGCAATAGATAAAATTTCGAGAAGAAATTTTTTTTGTGGTGAGGGAGGATGTAACACCCCTCAAAAATATTAATGTAATTATCGAATTTATGAAATAATATTATTGTTGCTAAATTTTAATTTTGAGAGTTATGCGGTTGAGAGATTTTGTAATTTATTAGTTGAGAATTATCTTCATTTATCTTCACTTTAATTGGTAAATTTGACTTAATAAATTTTAAATTTAAAATCGTATCGTGAAATAAATCTCTATGCGAACAAATATTTTTGCATCGGGAGATGTTCGATTGACTAATGGTGTAAATCGATAAAGTATTTATATTTCCCCTAAAGTTGACGTGAAGGTGATGTAGAGTTGGTTAAAGTGACCTGTTGGACAACTGATTGGCAATCACTTTTTCTTTTTGACTTTTGAGGCACGCTTTTCCCCTCCATTTATATGAGAATCCTTATTCTTCTCTAATATTGCTCTTCCTTTCTACATTCTCTACATATTTTCTTGCAAGAAACTCCGCAACTATTCTGGTGAAGCTCCAACGAATATATTTTCCTATAAATACGGTAGTATTAAGGTTTTAACCTCCTCTTTTCAAAAACCTAGCTTATTTCTCATAGTTTCCTTGTTTATTGTATGATTTTGATCCAAGAGAAGGAACCCTTCAATATTTTGAAGTATTAGTGACTATAAGAGGTAAACCTTAACCTATATCAAGTAAATTTTGATTTTAGCATGATTAGAATTTTCGCCCTAGTTGGAGTTTGATGATCGTAGGCTCGATTATGAGTTGTGGAGCATGATTACCCAAAAGCCAAATGTTAAGCTAGAAATCGAATTTGTGATCATTTGGATTGAATTTGAGATTTCGGCTCCATATTATGATGTTGAGCATATGTTTAGTTTTTACCATGTATTTGATGTTAAACATCGTTACAATCATGCTTAGGCTCGTTATTTATTCTTAGATAAGGGGTTGTTGTTGAAAATCGAATGGACGAGCATGGAAAAGCCTTGAGCTAAAAACTCCATTTTTCTCGCCAAGAAAACGACCCTCTATTTTGATCGGCATGGTTTTGTGTCAATCGATATGCATGCATCGGTTGACGTAGAATGCATCAATCAACGCCAACACTTCGCTCAATTTCTCACTCGTCAAATAACTTATTTCAATCGAGATACTCCATATCGGTGGATATTCTCCATATCGACCGATACACCTCATTTCGGTCGACATGAATTTCCTTTTTAAATTAAATTAATCACACCAATCGACACATTTCATTTTGATCCACATGATCATGTGGATCAACACACTCTGTATCGATCGATACAGAGACCTATTTCCATTTGTTTATTCTTTCATAAACTCTTTGAATCAATATCACTTTGAACAACCAGTTCGATCCTTTACAACCTACATCTTTTTTAAAACTATTCTATTTGAACTTGTAACCTTAACATCAAGTCTCATTGAACATTGACTTCGTATTCAAGATCGAGCTCTCTTTCAACGAAAATCCTTGAATTGAATCATAGTCATTTTGTAATGATTTGATCCTTTTGTTAGTTAAACCAAACAATTAAACATCCTTTCATATCCATATATCTGAAGGCTCATGACTTTAAAAGTCCATGGTTGTTTAAGAGTCTAGAATTTGTTGATGTATAGGAACTAATTCATAGAAATCTCAATATCTTGACCCTCTAGAACTTATTAAATTTCTTATTATATAGTAAAGAGTAAGGGGAAGATCATTACTTAGACCGATCATCCATACTTTTGAACCTACTCAAGGTGGCTTTCTTAACCCTATATTTTGGGATAAATGCAAATGAAAATGTTGTTTTCTTTTCAAAAAATAATTCAAAGCATGAAATGAATCATGAGTTTCTTTTATTATTTTGTCATTACCAAATTGTTTTAGTTTGCCATTTGTTGTCTCTATGGGGGAACCCCACTTAAAGATCGTGCCCTGGTAGTGAAATAGATACCATGAGTTAATTGCACTTTGATGCCAATATACTAGGGATGATGCCCTACTCGGATGTGCATCGTGACTGTGGTTGGAGGCCACTGATAACTGCAGAAATAGTGAGCAAATAATATTTTTACACCCTAAAGTGGTCGATCCCACAGGGGCTGTGCAACGAACTATCCAAAGTACTAGTCATAATTCTAGAGCATAGAAGTTTGAGTAATTTAGAAAATGGGTTTTGTTTGGAAATTAAAGATGACAAGTGCAGAAAATAAAGGGTTTTAAAATAGTTAAAGGAAGCACAGATCCTAGGGCAAATATTCTAATCATCAACATGCAAATATCAATCAACTCAACAATGGGGAAAATATAGATTTTTGTGGATTTAATTCCTTGGTCGGGCAATTTAAGTCCTAGATTATTAATTAGTGACTATCTCCTCTCGGTCTCAAGAACACCAAATTAATCAATCTCATAATTATCTAATTATTCCTATGTAGGTTTCTTCCTTTCTCTCTTCCTATTAATAATTTTCATCTCTCGATCCATCAATTATTAACTATAAGCCTAGATCTCAATTCACCTCTCGATCCTTCTTTTAATCTAGATTATAAATAAAATCAGAGAATTAATCCATGCTTAGAGAGTTGATATCAATTAACAGGTACCTGTTTAAGGTTCTAGCCACAAAACATGACTAGAATTAAAGCAAACTTATTATTAATGAACTTACAAATAAAGAGGAACCTTGAAAGTCTTGTAAAAACTCCAAAGATCAATTATTCTAAGTGCAATAATGCTGAAAAGATAGATACATTTCGTGCATAATGAGGTCCTATTTATAG
Organism: Plectranthus barbatus; assembly: GCA_026898455.1. Lineage (NCBI taxonomy): Eukaryota > Viridiplantae > Streptophyta > Magnoliopsida > Lamiales > Lamiaceae > Plectranthus > Plectranthus barbatus. The sequence goes on along the minus strand of JAPKLW010005732.1, from coordinate 9,229 downwards.
AGGAGTGAAAAAGACCTAACTAGGTATTGAACTAAAATAACAAAAATTGTCAAAACATGCTTTTCGGACTTCTGTGTCGATCGACAGGGTGCCTGTCGATCGACACGGGCAACAAGTTGAAAGGATGTAGCCATGTCGTTTTCCCAGCTTTGTTCTCTCTGTCGATCGACAGGGAGCATTTCGATCGACAGGGATGCATGTGTCGAGCTCTTTCTGCGCAGTCTCACGGTTTTGGCCATAACTTGTGCTCTCAAACTCCGATTGACCCGATTCTAGTTGTGATGGAAAGCTAACTCAAAGATATTTCTATTTCCATACTCCATTAGGTCAGATTCCACGTGTGGAAGAATTAATGACTGTTCCTTTGAACATTAACTGCATTCGGTACGGGTTTCCATTGAATTCGGCCTAAAACCTGCAAAATCTTACCATGACAAGCATAACACCCTCTAAAATAGTCTCAAGCACAGAAATAAGTAAAAATATAATAAAATGCCCTTGAAACAATGGAGAAAAATATAGATAAGTGAGTATAAATATGAACTTATCAGCCACCTCCCAATCACATATTTTATTGTTGATATTTAACAGTTGTAAAGAGCATGCTCATTCGTATAAAATGCTTTGGCACCATGGGTGAATTTCAAACATAAAACCCCACGAGTGACCCGTAATAAAGGCATGCCAAAATTATTTACAAATGTATGGTTTTTAGCATTGTGTTCACTAAGTACATTCATGTACTTAGCCTCTGTGCATTATTTCTAAAACGTGCAAGTTAATGCAAACTGGGAGCGACATACGACTCTGCAGTTGAAGCGTGGAGCTTATGTTTCCCCTTTTGTAATAGTTAGGAGCTGAAGTATGTATCTTCACATACATACTTCATGGATAACTTTTCGCTGCAGAATTCACTCTTTTTTTAAACAACTTTGTGATATACAATAATGAAATATTACATTTCCCTACTACTCCTGAAGCCAAGATCCCTTCTCGAGGAGGCATGCACTTATAATTCTATTAATTATTTTGGATGAATTTATGTTGTTTATTTCTTATAGTTGTATGTTTTACCCATCTTAATTGTTACCCGATGTGTCCCATTTGTTTAATCTTGTTTCTTTTGAAAATCGAGGCGTGATATACAATGTGTTGAGCATAAAAGGTCGAAGTAGTAATATTATTGCATGCTACTCAAACACATTCATCACTAATTAACATCATTAGAAAAAGTAACCACCAACTAACATTTGATCAACAACAATATCCCAATTAAGAATAAAGACGAAAAAAAAAACAAAAAAATATGAGTACGATAGGAGATTGAGTAGAAAAAGAAAATAAAACCCAATGAGAAAAAAAGAAAAAAAAAAAAGCATTGTATTGTAAATTTAATCTTGTACTTAGAAATAGAAACTCTCATAGGGTGGAAAAATGCACGATCAACGGAAGTTGACGTTTGAAGCGTAAGTCATTCCAACTTGCCAATTTGCAGGTGCAACATTGTTGCAAATTAGGGTTTCATGTGAAGTGTAGGATGTAATCTTGAAAGAAAGGGCTTGCCCTCCAAGGGTTGCAAATGCCTGGTATGATGCCCCCCAGTTGTGGCTCATGCTGACCCACCCCGTCTTGCTTCCCTTCACCCACATGTTTGCGATGTCGCCGCCGCCACCGACGTTCATCACGTACACCAGAAGCCAGTATCCGTTCCCTTGGAAGCTGAACTTGATGCCGCCTTTCCGAGCGCATGCTACCCTGCATGAATATTGCTGGCATTTAGATAAGAAGTTCTTTTTTTTAAGTAAGGGATGGGATTGAACCACTCGTTCTCTCACATTTGGATATAGGAAATAAGATGTTTCATTAAGATATAATTTTTATGAAAGCTTTTTATTAAATGAGAGATTAAGTTGATTGCAAAATTCATTAGGTGTTACTGACAAGGGTAGGGCTAAGTTTCTAGGCAATTTAGAGGACAGGGTCTAATCAATGGTAATTCAGTATTTTATAGATAAACTATTTTCTTGTTATTAGCATTTTAAATATAAAATTATTAATAAATAAAAATAAAATTATACAAGATTTTAATTTTAGAAGTGCCTAGCCTGCCTAGTTAATTAGCAGCATAGCCTATTTAAAGAGGGTGACTAGCCTACATATGCATCAATTAATTCGAGAAATTTCATAATTTAAGTTAGACTTGGGGGTGGGGGGTGTCAATGGACAGTGTCTCCCTCAAAATTTAAATTAATATGAAAATATTTTGTAAATTCTTTATTTATATTAAGAAATTACAATAATATACTCCCTCCGACCCGGTCAAATTGTCCATATTTAACCGAACACGATAACTAATGCATGTGAGTGGTAGTGTGGTAATGCGATGAATATTTTATTGATGAGTGTGAAAATTTTGTTATTTTAGGTAAGCGAATTAATATTGTGGGACAAATGAAAAATGAAATGTGGACAATTTACTCGGGACGGAGGGAGTATTAACTTTTTAAAAGCGTCTTGAAAGAAAGAATGGCGTTTTCAAGCAGTCAGAATAAAAATCCTATTGATAGTGTAGTTTCTCGATTTCACATTGAAATTAAATTATAATTCTTAAATATTATTTGATGATAGTCAATTAGGATTTATAATCCTTTATCATGTAGATTATTAGAGTTTAGATAATATTTCAAAATTATGACGTTTGAATAAAATATTTTTATTTTGTAATTAAATAAGTGGTTATCTTATTTGTGAATTTGTTTTCTTAAAAGTCTTGGTAGCCACGTACCTGCGAAACTGGACTGGTACAATGCCGCCGTTCCACTGGGCGATCTTCATGAAGGCAGGCTTGGCCATGTCGAAGTGCGTGCGCGGCGGGTTGCACCAGCCGCCGTTGTTGGAGTCCTTGGACCAGTCGGGAGGGCAGAGATTGGTGGCGGTGAGGGTGGTGATGGGCGACCCTTTGTAGCACCACTTTGACCCAACACACCTGAGCTGGTAGCATTGCCCACACCCATACCCATTGTTGAATAGGACCGAGCTCAACGCCGCAGTGTCGGTGCCATAACCGGTGCTGAACAAGTTGCCGTAGCCGCATGCTCCACCTATATATTAAGATTTAACGTATACTATTATGTGAAATGATACAGCTATTAAATTAAGTTTCAAACTTATGTTCGCCAATTGCAACGATTTAATATTTGAATATAAATACAATTATTTAAATTCACACACCCAAATGTACTCCAAAAAACTTGAATTAGTGACTTTCTAGTTCAGGTAAGGTGTTTTTACCACTATACTCCAAACAAGAGGATCACGATATAATATATATTTGCACGAGTGTAACATGAAGAAACGGATAATATCGTGAAAAGATTTCTGGGTGTTAAATAAGAATTATGTGAGTTTAATATTGATTAAGATCTTGAGTTAAATTTATTTTATCTTAATGTTTTTTCATTTTACGTATTATGCTATACATAAGTTGAGAATCAAAGTAATTTGAAAATAAACCTAAAACAAAGCCTTGATCATTATTTGAAAACCATTTTGACAAGAATTTGGTGAATCTTGATACAAAAGAAAGATTGTAGATAAAAATAAATAATTTATATGTTTCAATAGTGAAAATAAGAGTTTTTCTTAACATTAGAGTTATTTTCTTTACTTATTAGGAGTACCAAGAATTTCATAGTTGTATATAAATAGATGTGATTGGGGTCAATCAAGTAATCATTCAATCGCAATAATACAATCAATACAAGTTATGCATACTAAGGTGAGAATGCGTGACTAGTTTGTTTGTTTCTAATGGATTATGAGTTCGAGATTTGATGGCGATATTTCAGGTGAAATTTAAATAAATGTATTTTATTTCAATAATACAACCAATATTATCCCTAACCTAGTTGTGTAGCTTTTTGTCTTGTTCTGAATTTCATTGTAAACAAGAAAGCATAGCTTAAACAAAGAAGTGTACATGCAATATACTTGATATGCTTGTTATGGAAATATAATTACGGTAAAATATTTTTCCGTAGGCTTCACGGCACTCATAAAAATGTTTTAGAAAATTGATCAATATTCCGGAAAATATTTAGTGATCAATATTTCAAGATGAAATGTTTTCCAATTTTGAGGAAATCAAAAACAATAAATTATATGATTGGAAATGCATATATATTAATATTGCTCAAAGTCATATAATAATGTATTATTGCAAAGATTAAGGAACACTCACCCATTGTCTCTGATGCCGATTCATCACCGTAAAATGTGGCATAGGCTTGTTTCCATGGAGTAGGTTGAAACCCTACCGGGGCCGAATATCCGGCGGCCGCTGCTGCGCCGACGACCACAGCCAACACGAAGAAGAAGACAAGGCACCTTAAATGAAGCAGATTAGAAGCCATTAATTATTGATAGTATCTAAATGGAGGTGCAAATTGACTAGGAATTATATGATGCCTCTTTATATAGCTTTTTTTTAAGGTGGAATGAGAAATGATAGGCTTAGTGACGTTCACGAACGTGTTAGCAGTAAGCATGTTTGTGGAGTCGAAATATGGAATATTTTGTATTGAAAAGAAATAGGTGTTTTCAATTTAATAGTGCTGAAATGAATGGGTGGGAACGTGCGTGCAGGTCCGGTTATTGGCCTAATTAAATGAATGTTTCAATCCTTTATATATATAATATATATTGGGTTAATTTCAATTTAATTCCTAATATTTGTTATTTTTATAAAAATAACCTAACGTTTGTAAAATTGTAATTTAATTTCTAATGTTTATCTATTTTTGTAATTTAATTCCTAACATTTCAAACATGTATTTTAATTCCTATCGTTACACCATTTTCGCAATTTAATTCCCAACATTACAAATTTACATTTTAATTCCTAGGATTTATTAAATTACATTTTTAAATACTAAAAACTATCTATTTTTTTAATTTTAATTAGAAAAAATAACCAAGCGCCTTACATATATTCCTAATATATTTTCTAAATTTATTGAAAAAAATTATTAGTTCTTAAAATTTGTTCAATTCTAAAATTTAATTTCTATTAAATGTTAATTTTTTATAATTTAACTCATAAATATTAAATATTAAAATATAAAATTATTAATATTAATTTTTTTAAAAATAAAACGGGAATCCATTATTTTACATAAATAGATTAATGTTAGGAATTAAATTACAAAAATTGAAACATTAACTTATAATTGAGTTTTAATATTTATGAGTTAAATATAAAAAATAGAAAATTACTACAAATTAAAATATAAAAACGAATAGACTTTATGAAAATTTTTTGCGAAAAAAAATATTAGGAGTTAAAATATAATTTTATAAGGTTATTTTTTAATTAAATTGCAAAATGGATAAACTTTAGTAGTTAAAATGTAATTTAATATAAATTAGGGAATAAAACACAACTTTTAAAATGTGGGGAATTAAATTGCAGAATATGTTAGCCATTAAATTGCTAAAATGAACAAATCATTAGGAATAAAATTGCAATTATGTAAACGTTAAGTTATTTTTGCAAAAATGAACAAACCTTTGGAATTTAATTTCAATTAACCCATGTATATATATAGATGAAGCCATATGATAATAAATAAGTATATATTAAAAATAAAAATGAAACTCATCCATTAGATCTAATTAAATTATTAATGACTGATATTTAATCAAGCAACAATTAAAACGCAATCAAGCAATAAATAATCGAGCAACAACTGAAATACAATCCAACAACATTGTAATCATGCAACAACTAAAACAGAATTAAGCAACATTGTAAAGGTAATCAAGCGGCTTTATCATTTTATCATGGGGTGAATTTTTATCACCAGATCTAATCCCCATATGGATATATATGGAGTTGTAATCATATGTTACTCACTTCTCCTATGTTATCATGTTACATCTACATCATCTTTATGCAATATAGTACATTATATTGCATGCAATAGTACATTATCACGTGCAATATTACATTAATGTGTAAGAATTATTGCATTAAATTATCTAAAACAGTTTTGTGCATTATTTTTGTAATGTACCTAATTTTCTTGATAATGTAATTAGTTTGTCTAAATAATGCACCAAAATTTGAGGTAACATGTAACATTTGGGAAGTGGTTAACCATATAATGCATCTATATATATATATATATATATATATATATATATATATATAGAGAGAGAGAGAGAGAGAGAGTAGTGATCATATGAGATTAGTTTTTAGTATGAGAAATGAAAATAAATCTCAGCCTTTGATTTTGTGATTTCAACGCTCATGATCTATTTCACTCCGTGTGCAGTTTTCCTCGATTATCTTGCAGTTTTGCAAAATTAAGGTTATTTTTGTAATTTTAGCTTTTTTTAAAAATCTGAATTAGTATCTCATCAGATTTTTTATTCATTTCTTCGCACGATTTGATTTCTTCTTCCATCTTCGTTCGATTTGATTTATATTTCTTCTGTCGATCATATTTTTTTCTTTGTTTCTGGATTTCGCATTCGTGTTCAGTCTCGACTTTGTTAATTGTGCATGATTATAGTTTTAAAAAATTTATTTTATTCAGATCGACGTTCATTTTTACTATTATATTGTGCATCTTTAGTGTTAACTTTGTGTATTTTTGTATTTTACAGGTTCATTTATTCCAAAGTGTGTTAATGAGATTAAGTATGTTAAGGGCAGAGTTTTTAGAACTGTTGATGTTGGTATTGAGTTTTATAGAGACTAAGCTCGTGTTGCTGCTTTGAAGAAGAAGATGTTTAATTTTTTTTTTAATTTGTATTTATGTAAAAATGAAGTAAATTGGGCTAAAAATGAAGTAAACTGGGCTAAAAATGAAGTAAATCGAGGTTAAAATGCAGGCTGTTGTTTGTGTTTGAGTATTTTTACAGTTTTAGCCTTTAAAGGCTAAAACTACAGGATATTGGGGCAAAAATGCCGCGTTTTTCAATTTGCTGAGATTGAATCATGTTCGTCGATTTGCAAAAATGAACAAACCTTTGGAATTTAATTTCAATTAACCCATGTATATATATAGATGAAGCCATATGATAATAAATAAGTATATATTAAAAATAAAAATGAAACTCATCCATTAGATCTAATTAAATTATTAATGACTGATATTTAATCAAGCAACAATTAAAACGCAATCAAACAATAAATAATCGAGCAACAACTGAAATACAATCAAACAACACTGTAATCATGCAACAACTAAAACAGAATTAAGCAACATTGTAAAGGTAATCAAGCGGCTTTATCATTTTATCATGGGGGGAATTTTTATCACCAGATCTAATCCCCATATGGATATATATGGAGTTGTAATCATATGTTACTCACTTCTCCTATGTTATCATGTTACATCTACATCATCTTTATGCAATATAGTACATTATATTGCATGCAATAGTACATTATCACGTGCAATATTACATTAATGTGTAAGATTTATTGCATTAAATTATCTATAACAGTTTTGTGCATTATTTTTGTAATGTACCTAATTTTCTTGATAATGTAATTAGTTTGTCTAAATAATGCACCGAAATTTGAGGTAACATGTAACATTTGGGAAGTGGTTAACCATATAATGCATCTATATATATATATATATATATATATAGTAGTGATCATATGAGATTAGTTTTTAGTATGAGAAATGAAAATAAATCTCAGCCTTTGATTTTGTAATTTCAACGCTCATGATCTATTTCACTCCGTGTGCAGTTTTCCTCGATTATCTTGCAGTTTTGCAAAATTAAGGTTATTTTTGTAATTTTAGCTTTTTTTAAAAATCTGAATTAGTATCTCATCAGATTTTTTATTCATTTCTTCGCACGATTTGACTTCTTCTTCCTTCTTCGTTCGATTTGATTTATATTTCTTCTGTCGATCATATTTTTTTCTTTGTTTCAGGATTTCGCATTCGTGTTCAGTCTCGACTTTGTTAATTGTGCATGATTATAGTTTTAAAAAATTTGTTTTATTCAGATCGACGTTCATTTTTACTATTATATTGTGCATCTTTAGTGTTAACTTTGTGTATTTTTGTATTTTACAGGTTCATTTATTCCAAAGTGTGTTAATGAGATTAATTATTTTAAGGGCAGAGTTTTTAGAACTGTTGATGTTGGTATTGAGTTTTATAGAGACTACGCTCGTGTTGCTGCTTTGAAGAAGAAAATGTTTAATTTTTTTTAATTCGTATTTATGTAAAAATGAAGTAAATTGGGCTAAAAATGAAGTAAACTGGGCTAAAAATGAAGTAAATCGAGCTTAAAATGCAGGTTGTTGTTTGTGTTTGAGTATTTTTACAGTTTTAGCCTTTAAAGGCTAAAACTACAGGATATTGGGGCAAAAATGTCGCGTTTTTCAATTTGTTGAGAATGAATCATGTTCGTCGATTCGAAATATCCTTTAGTTTTAGCCTTTAAAGGCTAAAACTGTAAAAATACTCAAACACAAACAACAACCTGCATTTTAAGCTCGATTTACTTCATTTTTAGCCCGGTTTACTTCATTTTTAGCCTGATTTACTTCATTTTTACATAAATACGAATTAAAAAAAATTAAACATCTTCTTCTTCAAAGCAACAACACGAGCATAGTCCCTATAAAACTCAATACCATCATCAACAGTTCTAAAAACTCTGCCCTTAAAATGCTTCATCTCATCAACACACTTTGGAATAAATGAACCTGTAAGATACAAAAATTCATAAATTTAACACTAAAGATGCACAATATAAAAGTAAAAATGAACG
>JAPKLW010005731.1:0-19710 GCA_026898455.1 Plectranthus barbatus | reverse complement strand
ACACATTTTCCGCTGCCAAGTTATACCCTGATATCCGGGACCAACAATTTTGCTTTATAATTTTTGCTATTTCAGATTTCCCCTCTTTTATTATATATATATATTATTATTTTTATATATAAATATTTATATAATGTACCCCAAATATAATTTTATTCATATATTGTATCCTCAATTATAACTTTCTTAGATCCTTCCCTACGAACTGTTATATCTAGTTGGCAGCTCGCTAGTCAAACTACAAAGTGATTTGGGCTGGTTCACGATTTGATCGTCTTGTGAGTAATCAGGCCCATTTGGGCTTTCGACGAGTTGGGCCGCGCGACTCGTGGCCCCAACACAGTTGATATTTTTTGGAATTACAAGACTAAATTAAGCATACTGATTAAAATGATACCAAATATTTATAAATGGGACATATACAAATCTTTAAGCAATGGAAAAATCACCAAGCTATTTCGTAGCTAGTCTACAGATTTTTACAATTTCTTTATTATCTTTTGATTTTCGGATGAAAGAACACAACAAAATTTAATCCGTCATATGATAATCATACACATTAATTTTGAAGCTAGTGTTTAGTAGCTAATTGTGGTTAATAATAAAATTGGCAATCGTAATTAATTTGTTTAAGTCTTAAATAAGTTAATTATGATTGTCAATTTTATTATTAACCACAATTAGCTACTAAACACTAGCTCCAAAATTAATATATCAAAATGAAAAGGGCCTATTGTAGCGGGACGGATGAAGTATTAATTATTATCCTAAAATCCATTGTTTGAGTAAATAGAAATTCAAGGTTTTGGTCTTTTTGAAAGTAAAGAAAATAGAACTTGAAATTAAAGGTTTTGAAAAGCAAATTATAACGAACACAGACTCTAGGGCGAACAATTAATCAGAATACATGTAAAATCAATTAACTCGCATTGGTGGGAAATAAGAAAAATACTATAACTTCTTGGTCTGACAATTATAGCCTAGGTTATTATTATGTGAATGTTTATGCTTGGTTGGCCTCAATAACACAATAATAGTCAACCTTGTTGAATCTACATATTTAATCCCTACAATTCATTATCTTCCCTTAGGACAGAAAAACAATTATATTCAAATTCCTTTTCCTGTTATTAATTTTTTCCTCTCGGTCTTTCAATTAATAACTATGAACCTAGAATTAATTTTATCTCTCGATCTTAAATCAATTCTAGACTCTAACAATAAAGTCAGGAATTCAAAACCATGCAGTTTGAGTTAATTAATTAAACATGCATTCAAGATTAATCATTCATTGCCTTAGAACCCGCTGGGGTTTCTAGCTACTCATAGCAGATAGAAATCCAAAAGAAAACATATTAAATTGCATGAAAGTAAAGAACTTACAAGAAAAGTAAAGGGTTTCGTATTTTCAAACTCCCAAAATTCTAAAAACTTGAATGCTAAGGAAAAGATAATGAAAGATTATGAAAGGATTGTTGAAAATTCGAAACTACATGGGTATATATAGAGGTGGATGTGTATCTAATCAAATCTAGGGCTAAAAATAAGATATAATTCAAATAAATCGAATTTCTCTCTCCATCTTTTCGTGTTGGTCGATATGGTTTTCGCATCGGCCGATATGGTTTCCACATCGGTCGATATGCACCCAAGTTGATCAACACATCATTTCACATTGGTCGACACCGAGACCTCCACTTTTCCACTCTTGGTCAGTTCTCGCCCCTTCTGCGCAGTCTCACGATTTTGGCCATAACTCTTGCTCCCAAACTCCGATTGATCCGATTCCAGTTTCATTGGAAAGCTAATTCGAAAACATTTCTATTTCATGCTCCATTAGCTCAGATTCCATGCGTGGAAGTATTCGTGACTGTTTGTTTGAACATCAACTATTTTCGGTACGAGTTTCCAATGAATTTGGCCTAAAACTTGTAAAAACACACCATGACACGCATAATACCTCATAATATAGACTCATGCACAAAATATACTAAAAAACTTGATAAAATAAAATAAAATACTGGAAAATAAGATAGATAAGTGAGTTGAATTTCGAGCTTATTAGGGCTTGTAATATTTTGTGAACCAGTTGCGAGTGATACAAAGACGTATATATGGTTAATTGGAAATCGGGGTTTTATCGATCACTGCTTTACCGAAAACAAGATACGTCAAAATGATTCAGATTTAGGGAAATCTAGGTTGTTTGAATGAAGATGAAAGATCGTGAATGAAGAGGAAAGATGAGAATGTCATAGAAAAAGCTTTGCAAAAGTTATTGAATGAGAATGAAGTTTATGTTACAGGGAATTATAGAGAAAAAAATTTCTAGCAAAAATGCATTTTATGGTACATTGATCAATGCTAAAATCACATACTAATTATATCATAGAGAGCAAATAAATTTATAAACCACAAGGTTATCGAACCCAAGAAAAGTATGACGAATCTATTTCACGCGTTGGACACAGTTTATCAAATCATTGTTTAGAGCAATTCCAAATTTGAGAATAATTTTGTTTGCAGAAAATAACTTTTGAAATAATTAGATAAATAAAACAGAACCTAGGGAATTCAACCAATCTAATCAACATGCATAAAACAATCAATTCAAACCCAAATAAATAATTATGGTGGAAAATATGATAAATTGGAATTACTTCATTGTTTGACAATTAAGACCTAGATTACTAGCAAGTGAATTTTACTTTTTGAGTCTCAATTACAAAAATTAGTCAATCTCAATGAACATACAAATTTTATCCTATAAGTGAATCTTCTTTTTGAGACACAAAACAATTATATCAAATTCCTCTATTTCTATTGTTAATTATCTCCTCTCGGTCTCTAATTAACAACTAACAATCTAATTCTATTTTCATCTCTCAACCCTTCAAGTGAATTAGATTTTAGAATCAAAACAAGATAATTTGAACCAATTTAATGAGGGTTTGAATTATTCGAATTACAAGATGCCAATCAGATGGAGAATAACCTTAGAACCTGTTAGGGTTTCTAGCCAGACGTATAAAAATAAACATTGGAAAAGAAATCTTAAATTGCATTAGAAACTTACTTGAGAAAATAAAGAACATGAATTAAAGTCTTGATAGTCTTCAAACTCCAAAGCAATAAGGATAAAGTAACTAAAAACTATAGTAAAAACTGAAATTTAAAGTAAATAATATGTTGAACAATTAATCTAGACCTAATACATGAGTATTTATAGAGGTAGGGTTAGGTCTTGAGGTAGGGAAAATGTATTCTTGGCAAAAAACCTTCAAATCTCGGATTTGACTTAAAAATCATATTTCATTCCAGGCTTGCTCCGTATGTCAACCAATATGCCTGGCATCGGTCGACACAGAGGCTTCATGTTGCCAGAATTCTCCCATTTCGACCTTTCTGCGCAGTCTCACGGTTTTGGCCATAACTTTCGCTCCCGAACTCCAATTGACCAAATTACAGTTGCAATGGAAAGATAATTCAAAGATCTTTCTATTTCCATGCTCCATTAGCTCAAATTCCATGCGTGGAAGAATTAGTGACTGTTTATTTGAATATATACTGCTTTCGGTACGGGTTTTCAGTGAACTTGACCTCAAACCTACATAAATACACCACCACAAGCATAATACCCTCCAAAATAGACTCATGCTCATTTATTGATCCTAAACTAATGCAAATTCATGAAATAAAAAAGAAAACAATGCGATAAGTGACACAAAATACGAGCTTATCATACACAAATAATTACCTTGTAGCAGCAATAACCGCAACAATGTCAGCCCACAGCATCGTACAGCATCGTAGCAGGATTGGCCGATAGATTTGACTGACATATAATGAATTTATAGAATGCGTTTTATTTATAAAAACCATACACATTTTCTGCATGCGTTTTATGTAATTTCTTAATTAATTGTGGCACTTACTTAATTAAGGTTTATCATAAAATGCATTCTCTGAATGCGTTTTTTGCTGTGTTTCAACCAAAAATGCATCCTGAGAATGCATTTATACTATGGAATTTTATATATCCAAATTCTTTGGTCAAAGCTTCCACAAGAATAGGGTTGATACTAGTCCGGTTATTGACCCGATTCGGATTCATACTCAGAACCTACTAATCAAGTGTTTGTTGCATCATCTCAACTGTAGGATGATTCTAACTCTGACCGGATCATTAATAGCGGGGGACGTCGCATATTGCAACAAACTTAAACTAACTGCAGATCAAGGATGATTATGCCATACTAGATTATGTGACCGTGGGAAATGGCTCATCCCTCCCTATTTCGCATGTTGTTAAGTCCAAACTCCCCAAACCTCCACCCAAATACTCCTCTCCTCTTAGATCATACCTTGTACGTACCAAACATAACCAATAATCTTATTAGCATATCATAGTTTACAAAAGATAACTACATTATCTTTAAGTTTCACCATTCATGTTGTTTGATTAAGGAAAAAAAGACAAGCGGGATTCTTCTCTAAGGCCAACTGAAAGATGGACTGTATCAGCTTGACCTACACCACCTTCTTAAGCCACTTGCAACCTGTCATCTCACCACTCGCTCATCCTCTACCATAGCTATGGTCTGGCATCATCGCCTATGCCATATGTATCCTCAAACTTGCAAATCTATCATTAAGTTGGAAAATGTAGATGTTCAACCTACTGATTTACTATTCTGTAATGCCTGTTGTCTTGGAAAACTTCCTTACATGTATTCTCATCTCGCCCTCACCGAACTTGTAGACCTGTTCAGCTTGTTTATTCAAACATTTGGGGACTTGTTGCAACACTATCTAGTGAATAATTTAGGCATTAAGTTAGATTCATATATGACTTTACTGGGTTCAGTTGGATTTTTCCTATGTACCTCAAGTCTAATGTTATTTCTATATGTTTACGGTTTTTCTCATTTGTATCTACTCAGTTTCACTCTAAATTTACACCTTTCAAACCAACTGTGGGTCAGAATGCAAACCCTTATTATCATTCTTCCAAACTGATGGTATTGCTCTTCGATTATCTTTCCCACACACACATCCACATAATGGCATTGCCTAGCGGAAACATCGCCATATAGTTGACATGGGTCTCTCACTTCTGGCTCATGCACAGCTTCCTCTCAAATTCTGGTGGGATTCTTTTGCTATGGCAGTGTATATCATAAACAAACTACCCACACCCGTCCTCCAAAATCATTGCCCACATTTTAAACTCTACCATTAACTCCCAAACTACAAGTTTCTTAGGTCTTTTAGCTGCTTATGTTTCCCTTATCTTCGACCATACAACAGCTCTAAGTTGTAGTTTCACAGCTCTCCTTATATATTCCTAGGTTACAGTCCATCACACAAAGGATACGGGTGTTTAAGTCCTACTGGACTACTATACATTGCTAACATTGTCCAGTTTAATGAGCTAGAGTTCTCCTATCATACACTCTTCCCTGAAACATTCTCCTAATACAAACATCATCTCTCCAATCTTTCCGACCACCCTCAGTCCAAAACCTTGAAACAACACCTGTACACAATAATCTTGCTATCACATCTATCCCAAACTCACCATCTCACTCCCCTCCTCTACACAACTACAGACAGATACTTCACCCATCGAAGCTACTCCTTCTGAATCCCCCACTACAGTTCAGCCTCCAATCCTTCCAAGCCATCCCATGGTCACACAGTCAAAAAATGGCATATTTAAGCCTCACAGTTTCGTTGCAGTTGACATGTCTGAAGTAGAACCAGCAAGTGTGGATCAAGCTCTTCAACATCCTACTTGGAAGGAAACCATGCAGCCCGAGTTTGATGCCTTGCTTCGCAATACCACATGGAGTCTTGTACCATTTGGTCCCACCATGAATCTCATTTCCAACAAGTGGGTATTCCGGATTGAAAGGAAGCTTGATGGCTCGGTTGATGGATATAAAGGAAGGTTGGTTGCTCGTGGATTTAAGCTGGTGTCAACTTTCTTGAAACATTCATCCCGGTTGTGAAGCCTACAACTGTGAGGTTAATTCTCTCTTTGGCGGTCACATTTAATTGAGATGTTGAACATATTGACATTAACAATGCATTTTTCGATGGGCATTTTTCAATGGGCATCTTATTGAAACAATTTACATGGCACAACCGCAAGACTTTGTTGATACTCAACATCCGCAACATGTCTGCAAACTCTTACGCTCTCTTTATAGAATCCGTCAGGCACCTCGTGTAGGGTTTTTACGTGAACCGAATCACCAAAACCAAACTGAACCGGATCGATCTATGGATATTGCCCACAATTAAAATTCTCAAAACCCTAGCATGCTCCTATGAATTTAATACATATTTGTGGATTGAGAGATTACCGTAATTCCGTAGTGTCTGTACCGATCTTTTGCGTTTGAATTCCAAACTTTAATTCAACCACGCAATACGAATTTATCTGCGGAAGAAGAAATTAGATCTCTAATTTCTAAAATAAATTCGAAACAAAGAAATTGAGAAAGAAGAATTCTGTTCTCCAGATCAGGTCTTCAGATCTGTATCCCTGTGCTGATCAGATCTACTACTGGTGAGGACTCCGTAGAACTGTGGCTTGAGCAGGACCAGAATCGAAATTCTCCTCCCTTTTTCTCCAAAGTCGGCGCCCCACTCTCTCTCTCCTAGGGTTTGTGTTTTTCAACTGTGTTATGAAGTGACTTGGGTTTCAGAGAGAGAGCTGTCTATTTATAGACCTAGGGTTTTATCCCTAATGGGCTCTTTGGGCTCAATTCAGCATATTTATTGGGCCAGACCTGGGACCTAATGCAAATAATAAAGTGGGCCTATAGATTAATTAATTCCCATGTCCACAACCCAGGACACAATTAATTAATTAATATTAATTCTTTTTCACCACAGAATTAATACTGACCTACCCCTTTATTACCACGTTATGAGAACGGGTTGCATTAATTGAGAATCCCCATATTTAAGGTTACCGGACATCCATTAATTAATTGGAGCCTCTGACAAGCTCTAACTACAATTAATTAATATCTTATAATTCCTGAGTAGTACCACTCAAACCTTATCATTCGTGCCTGAACTTAATCAGCCTGCAGGACTTTGGCACGATGAATGTTATTGAGCTCCTCAGGGAATGTCGCCATCCTATTACTCGGATATGGTTACCTAAGTTCAGTCTCAGACGGTACTACACGAACTGCTGTTGCCCAAGATGCGGATATACGAGCACGTTACTCAGGCTCTCCACCATGACAAGTCAAAGCAACAGTCAACCCATGCAAACCCCTGAACCTTCGTTAGGGTTTGGACTCAATCAATATAACGAGATCTTTTATTCGCTGATGTCAAACAGACAAATATATCTCACTGTGGTCCATCAATACGCCACCTCTGCCTACCAGCATGTCAAGTAACCAAGACAGACTACTTATTCCGACAATGCCGCAGCCATCCGGACAGACGTATCCTCATACGCTGTCTCGGCTGTGATCATGTTTATGTCTCACTAGGTCAAGTGATCATACTGTCTTCTGCGATCTACAACATGCCGTATGATCGTCTCTATCGGTGAGATAAGAGGATACCATTGTTCATACATGTACGATTGTTAACAGATAGGAGAAATAAACCGTTGTATACTCATTATAATAAATGCTTTCAGTATATAAAACCCATCACCTCGTGCATGATTTGATAGGCTGAAAAACTACTTGTTCGGTTGAGGACTTACTCGGTCCAAATTTGATCACTCGTTGTTCATAGGGACAACATCTAATTCCCCCTTACTTGTATATGTTGATGACATACTTGTGACAGGTAGTGATTGTGGTCAAGTATCAAAGCAAATTAGTGATCTAGACAAGGAGTTCTCACTCAAAACACTTGGGCCAGTGAAATTTTTTTTTTGGTGTGCAGGTCTGCAAAAATAGCAGTAGTTTTCTTCTTCATCAGCCCAAGTACATTCGGGACTTACTCCATCGAGCAAATTTAGCCGACTATAAACCCTGTAGCACTCTAATGGCTTCCGGGGTGAAGATTACGAATGATCACAGTTCACCCTTCTCTCAACCCACACTCTATAGAAGTATTATTGGTGCACTGCAATACCTTACGCTTACTCCTGACATCAATTTTGCAGTGAACAAGCTCATTCAGTTTCCTATGGAACCAACGGAGGCTCATTGGCTTGCTTGCAAAAGAGTTCTTCGCTTCCTTAAAGGAAAGATTACTCATGGTCTGCTTATTCAACTGGTGCATTAATTCTCACTGTCAGGCTATTGTGATGTTGACTGGGCGAGTGACACTATTGATCGCCGGTCTACCTGTGGATATTGTATCTTCTTGGGGCCTAATCTTCTTGCGTGGTCCTCCAAAAAGCAACATGTTGTTGCTTGCTGCAGTGCAAAATCAGAGTATAGGGCGTTGGCTGACTCTGTGGCTGAGCGTATATGGCTCAAGTTTGTATTAAATGAGCTTGGTCTTCCATTATCCTCGCCCTCTATACTTTGGAGTGATAATCAAAGCGCCATTGCCTTAACTTCAAATCATGTCTTCCATGCTCGAATTAAGCATATTGAAGACGATGTACACTTTGTTCATGAAAAAAAATACTAAGTCAGGATGTGGAAGTTAGTTATGTGCCTATCGATGATCAAATTGCAGACTTGTTCACAAAACCACTACATCGCAATCCATTTCAGTTTCTAGCTTCAAAGCTTAGTTTGCTACCGCTACTAGGTCCAGCTTTAAAGGGGTGTGTTAAGGTTTTTATATTAAGTTAAGGTGGCGAGATATCTTATATATTAGGCAATTATTTGTCAGCATGTTTAGAGTAAAATTTTTGAAATGAGTTTACAATTTACTTTTATTATAATAAAATTTATATAGTCATTTAATATTTTTGGGTTGTACGACAATTTTCTTTGTGTAATAGATAATTTTTCACGTTTAGACTTCTTTTGAAATAATTTTGACTTGTAATTATTTGAGCACATATTTGAGTTTATTAATTATTCAAATGTTTACATCTTCTTCTTTAAAAAAAATAAAAAATTGGGCCGAATTATAAATTTTGGGCAGTTTTTTCTGCATGTTTAAAATAAAATTTATGAATTGAGTTTTTTTTGTCCTAACAGAAACTCGAGAAGCTATTCATAATTTTTTAAGTCGATGCTAAAAACTAGAGATCATAACAACTATGAATGATTATTTTTTATAAATGATTATTGACTTGTAATATTTAATATTGTTGATTTTATAATGATTAATTTTATTAAATATTGATTGGCAGTAATTTTTCTATACATATTTATATTTTAATTCGTTTATGAATGAGAAAAAATAATTGTAGAGACAATCTTTGTGTAAAAACTAAAAATTGTAATATACATTTGTTGATAGTGAGATTTGAACCCGAACAATTTGGACCAAAAACTTAGATTTGTTACCTCAAACTATCTCAGCTATATTTATATTTGATATAATTGATAATAATAATGTTTTAAATATGCATATGGATATTTTTTTATAATTTTGACGGGAACAGTTATTTCTACACTTCTTTGCTTTAGTATATATATAGATAGATTATATATAATTCAATATTTTAAATTATGAAAATAATTAATTTGTATCGGATTTACAAAAACTAATATATAAATTATAAAATATTATATAAATTAAATAATTTTATATTAATCTATCTTATTAATTTATTCAATATTATTACCTTACGATTTTTGAAAAGTATAATTTTATAATAATTTTATTTGTAATCATCATTTAAGTTTGCATGTTATTGTATAAATTTAATTATTTCATTATCGAATTTATATCAATTTTAGAAATATTGGTAAAAAATAAAATATTTTGTTGAGAATTAATGGATATAATTATCTTTTATTATGGAATATAGAAATTGAAAATAAGACCGACTATATTTATTGTACAAAATTAAGAATTATGATTATAATTTAATTAAAAATAAATTATAATGTATTTAAATAAAATAAAATAATATTTCTATTTGATGGAATAATTGTCCATTCACAATACTTTCTTGAAAGTGTGAATGAACAATTTTTTATTTTAGATAAGAAATCTTTTTTTTTTCAAAGAATATTTTTTTTAACAATTTAGTTACATGAATTTAAATAATCTTAAATAGAAAGACTCGCAGTTTAGTAAAAAGTATCGAAATTTATTGCAGTTCAATCAATTTAATTTTATTTCAAGTTTGTGAAATCTTTTTTTCTGCAATGTAAGTATGTTTACACGATGATTTCATTTAAAGTGGACCTTGAAATTTGGATGAATTGCAACCACAGTAAAAATAATCATGATTTTTTGTAGATTCAAAGAAAAATTGTGAAATAAAAGAAATACAAAGCATATAAATATTTTTGAACAATTAGTTACATAAATTAATACAATCTTAGAGAGAAAGACTCGCAAAAAAAATGTAGAAATTACTTTTTTTTTTGCTTAAACGTAAGAATGCTTCCATGATTATTTCATTTCATGTGGGACTTGAAAATTGGATGAATTAGATCCTTAAATAATTTATCATCATGCATTTATGTAGATTTAAAGAAAAATATTAAAATACAAAAATACAAAAAAATATAAACATTGTAGAATAAAATAAGATGTGTTTGTCGAACTTTTGTTATTTTTTGTATATAAATTAAGTTTGTACGATTTACCCATGTTTGTGTTGACTTGCATATCAAACGTTTGATTTTAATAAACCAATATATGTGTAACACCCCCTGTTAGCCTTCCCAACTTAGGGGCGCGCTAAAGTGAGTTAGGTGGTTCAAACAGCGGAAGACTTGAACAAACAAGTAGAAATAATGGTTCACACCCAATGAATTTAACAACAAAACTAGAATAGGCATAAGTTGTAACGAGTAGAACAACCTCGTATACAAAGAGCACGGATAAATGACAATATAAGTAGTTCGGTTCTCATTTGTGATCGCAATGAGGGAAGGAAATAAGATCAGAGTTTCTTGCAGCGGAGAGTTGCGCAATGGAGATATGCATATCTCAGGATCAAGGTTCTTGCTCCGTCAGTCATGCCCTCTACACTTCCGCATCCGCATCGCTGCTATTAACCTGCGCATTTTAAAAATAATGCGAGGGGCTGAGTACCAAGGTACCCTGTGGAGACATGCCCGAAAATGTACATTTATAGATATGAATGCTATGCCACACACAGATAAGCCACGGGGTTTTAAGAAAACAATTGCCGTGTTTATCCAAAATGTTTTATCACTGCATGTAGATTCACTCAAATGAAATCAATATCTGTTTTACCGTGGTGTGATTGGAAGTTGGCCTACTTCCGAATCACGATGAACAATTGGGAATGGATGAACCACTCGACCCACAGTCATCATTTAGTGCACTGGTCTCAGAACTCGCCGCATTGAGACCCGGTCGATTTAAGACACAGTGTGTGTCCCACCTTATTTCTCCGAAGGTATCAATACTCCATTGAGTGACCAAGTCTGAGCTTGACTCGAGACAACGGAGGATCAATGCCCCCAGGGTTTAAGAGTCTTGGCTCAGGATTTCTTCGAAACCTGGTTCTATCCTCGTTAAACCCAATCTCCCTGGTCAACTATGTTTGACCAGAGGAACAGATATGAAATCAAAACAGTTTGGCATAGACAATCAATTTAAAACAAAATATTTTGCATGCTTTTCAGGAAAACAAAGCTTATAGTTCAAAAGGCATTTTGATTTTTACAGAAAATAGTCCCCACCTTGACAGCTTACAGATGTTTAAGCGTAACTAGGTAAGTTCGTGTTTGAAAGCTCCCTTGTCACTCTGTGTTTTCTTCAATTGATAGCACAAGAAAATATAACAAATTAGGTGGATCATCTAACGTGTCATTATCAGTGCTTGAACTGATGCTAAAGGTAAATCTCGGATCTTATGACTAACTAATCTATCCGACTGACTGAATGACACGAACCAACAACCCAACATGCCACATTTGTACCTAAATATGTGCATGTGACTCATCTAATAATGTTTGTATAGGTTAACCAATCCATGGTTAAAGAATCATCAAGTTTGGAATTTGTTTACCTAGTAAACAGTCAATTTCGTATTCAAATTGGACATATTGACTCGAGTATTTAACTATCTTAGAAATCTTGTTCAAGTGTATGAACACATGTATAATATTCCCTTGTGACAATACTTGAGCTTAAATATCAAAGATATGAAGTATCGGATCAAATAAGGATCGAAAAATCGACATGAAAAGGGGGCAGAGCAGTCTGCGTCGACCAACACAGGCCTTATCGACCGACACAGATTTGTGTCGACCGATATGGCTTCTGTGTCGACCGACACAGAAGCTTCCCCTGCTGCCCTTCGTCGCAGACGCGACACGAAGCCTTCTCCGGCCATTTCCCGGCCACCTCAAGCCCCCAAAACATCACCCAAGCATCTAAACACGATAAAATACAATCCTAGATGCTAGATACATGATTTAATTGGTGATTAATCACTGGGAATGGAAGAACTTCATCATGAAGAGAAGTGGAGAAAACCCTCACCTTGCATGAGCTTCATCTCGCCGATTCCGGCAATCGGACGGCGATGGTGATGATCCGAGGCCACCAAAATGTTCCTAAAAATACAAGGAACAATAATATACAGCTCAAACATGAATCCATCAACGTTTACACGAAGTTCCGACGGAGGTTACGGTGTCGAAAAAACTTACCGGTGGGGCCTGTAAATGCCACTGTATCTCTCTCGATACTCATCGGATTGGAGTGATTCTGGCAGCCTTGGAAACCTTGAAGCAAGATCTTGCTTCGGCCTTTGGATGTCGTCGGCCGATGCGCTCCCGATCTGCCTGAAAAACGCGCATAAAGTTGGGGGCGCGAAGCAGATTTACGGCAGCGGCAGTCACCAACATCCCCTGAAAATGGTGCCGTATCTCCCTCATTTCTCAACCAAATCACGCGTATGAGTACTCTATAGAAAGCTCTCTCCGTGTACTTTAATTGGTCTTTTATGGTTGAAGGCTGAATCGCGGTGGTTTGGCCGGAAAACGGGGAGGAAAGCGACGGGTCTGGGAGGTTGGGGTTGGGAGCTGAGCGAGAGAGAGAAATGAGTGAGCTGCTTCCTATCTTTTCCTCCTGTTTCAACAATCTTGCGCCGCAATACACAACCCACAATTATTGAAGGCATGTGGGAGGTATGGGGGAGTGATGGGGGTGCCATGTGGCACGATCCCACTCGTCGCGGCTCCGGATTCGTTATTTTATGTAATAACTCCGATAATAAACCTTCGTGGATTTTTAATTTGACAATCGTTGTCCATTTTGAAAAATGGACATCCACGGAAATGTTCTAAATTAAGAGTTCTACTCGTGGGTTCAATTCTACAATTTTTGGAATTTCCTCGTTTTCACCCCCAACTTAATAGTTCGAAAAATCATAAAATATTCTACGGGTATCGAAATCTCATTCCGATTGTTTCTATAATTCCCATAAATTATTCTCTAGCATACCCTAGCTCGGTGAAAGAAACGGAGCTCTCGGGTGCAAGTTGTTGATTTTAACGTACTCCAAATACGCTAGAATCACCGATTTATCGCGCATGAGTTTCCTTCATGAAATTCATTTATAGGGTTGCCTAGGATTTCTTAAAACATACTCATAGGCATTTTGTTTGCATGAAACGGACATGCGTGCTACAACGGATGTCGAAAATTGAGTTACGAATAAATTAAAAGGGCTAAAATAAATAATCCCTTCATTTAAATAATTAATTAAGCTAGTTATCGCTTAATTAAAATCCAGGATATTACATTCACCCCACCTTGCAAAAATTTCATCCCGAAATTTGCTAAGGGGTTGAAAATAACTCAGGATATTTGTATTGCATCATTTCATCCAACTCCCAAGTTGCTTCTTCTTGCTCGTGGTAATTCGCAGAATCTTGACCATCGCTATTGACTTATTTGTCAGCTTATGGACTTTCCGATCCAAGACTGCTTTTGGCCTTTATTCATATTGCAAGTCTAGACTCACGGTAACTTCCACATGACGTATCACAAGCTTAGGATCATACGCGTATTTCAATAACTGATGATACGAGAATACGTTGTGTATGCTTCCTAGATTTGGCGACAGAGCCGTTTGTTAGGCAACTGGGCCTACGTTTCAAAATGTCGTAGAGTCCTACAAAATACGGCCGTAGTTTACCCTTTTTACTAAATCTGATGATTCCTTCCAATGGTGAGACATTCAGTAAGACTTTGTCTCCGAGGGTTTGATTGGTTCTTTCAGATTGATCATCCGTCTATGGGTGAGATCCGTACTAAAATTCAGACGGGTTTCAAATTCCTTCTCAAACTCATCCAGAATCTGGATGTAAACCTTGAATCTCGATCTGAGGTTATAGTCACCGATACTCTGTGTAATCATATTATCTCTCTCACATATAATTGTGCCAACTGAACTGAATCATACGTGGTTCGATTTGGCAGAAAGTGAGCATACTTCATCATACAGTCCTTAATAATCTATATCGCTGTATTTTCTTTATGAGATTTTGGTATTCATGGACAAAATCTCTAGCGATATGTTCTTATTTCCATTTAGACAGTTGCGACTTCCCGTAGGGTCGCTTATACAACACCTTTATCTGTTGACAGACCAAGTTATTTTTAACATACACTACGATGTCTCTTCTCATACCGCCCCATCATAAGTTAGTCTTCTGAACTGGTACATCCTTGTATTTCTAGGATTGGGTGGTATACAGTATATCATGAGCCTCGCTCAAATCTCATTTAGCTCTTCATCACTAGGCACACAGATCCTGGTCTTGTACACCAGTGTGTTATCTTGTGCTTCCATGCATTCGCTCGATTCTTTATCAGAATCTTTTGACGTAACTCCTCGAGTTTGTCATCCCTCTTTCGTGCTTTAATTATTCATTGCCCCAAGTCTGATTCGACATTCAAGGTAACTGAGGCACGTTTTCTTCGCTTGGAGGGAGTAATCACCTCCATATGTAGTTTCTCAAAATCTCGGATAAGTTCACCCTCCTTTATTAGTAGTGAACCTAATTTTGCTGAATCCTTTAGACTCAAAGCATAAGCCACAGGATCGGATTTCCTTGGGTGATGGTTGATCATCAGATCATAGTCATTGACCGACTCAAGCCATCGTTGTTGTCTCAATTAATATTCTCTTGCTTAAAGGAATATTTCATGCTTTTGTGATCCGTGAATATGGCACACTTGACTCCATGTAGATGGTGTCTATAGATTTACAGAGCATGAACCACTACAACTAACTCAAGGTTGTGAGTAGGGTAGTTCAGCTCGTGTGGCCTTAATTCTTATGAAGCATAAGCAATCACTCGTTCCTCCTGCATCAACACACAACTTAAGTTGTTCTTAGATGCTCTTATATACACTTCATAGCTCATGTCTGGCTCAGGGATAGCCAAATCGGGTGTAGTTGCCAAACACTGCTTCTGCTTTAGAAAAATCTCTTCACAATCCTTAGTTTATTCTTATTTAATTTCTTCCCACAATATTTGGGTCATAGGCTTTGCTATTCCCGAGAAGCTTTCGTTGAATCATCTATAGTACCCGATTAATCCAAGGAAACTTCTTATTCCATTCAGGTTTTGTTAGTGACTTCCACTCCATCACCGTCTATATCTTAGTGGGGTCCATTTTGATTTCATAGGTTGACATAATGTGACCTAAGAACGTCACTTATCTTAACCAGAATTCACATTTGGTGAACTTGGCATAAAATTCCTCATCTTTGAGCGTAAGTAAGACAATTTTGAGATGTCGCTCATGTTTTTCTTCATCATTGGAGTGGACAAGTATGTCGTCAATGAATATCAAGAACAAACTGTCTAGATAAGGGTGCAAATACCCTATTCATTACATTCATGAATACCGCTGGGGCGCTCGTTAGTCCGAATGGTATAAACACAAACTCGTAATGACCATACCTAGTCTTACATGTCATCTTTGGAATATTCTCCTTCCGAATTTCCAGCTAGTAATAGTTTGAGCAAAGACCTATCTTTGAGAACACGCTTGTTCTTTTAGCTAGTCAAACATGTCATCGATTCCAAACAAGGAATACCTGTTCTTCAGAGTTACTTCGTTCAACTCTTGGTAATATATGCACATCCTCATTAGTTCGTCTTTCATTTTTCACAAATAAGACATGGCTATTCAAGGCGATACACCTGATCTTATGAAACCCATGTCCAAAAGTTCCCGAAGTTGCACCTTCAGTTCCTGCAACTCCTAGGTGCCATGCGATAGGGTGCATTGGAAACTGGGGCTACTCCCGGCTTCATGTCTATCGTAAACTCTACCTATCCGCATGTCTGGTGGAAATCCTGACAGTTCTTTTGAGAATATATCTTCGTATTTATTGGCTAACGGTACATCCCTGGTTGTCAACTCTTGATTCACTTCTCCCTCCATGTATACCAGATAAGCTTGATGTTCTTGCTTTTGCATTAGCTTCCAGGCTTGGAGTGCTAATATGACTGGCATTATCTGGCCTCGGTGAATTTCATAGGTATGAGCTGGTTCAGCTCCTGCTTGTTGAAGGGAAACTCCCATTCACTACGTAAATTAGTAGTTGCGTTTTCCGATGACCAATCCATTCTTAGGATTGTGCCTACGTCATGCATATCCATAACGTTTAACTCAAACATCATCACCCGATGGGCGTTCAACATACTTCGAGGTTAGAGCACACCAAGGTAACAATAATCATCTACCTTGAAGGCAATACTACCCTAGGGTGATTGCTTTCTCTATTGGCGACTCTCTATAGGGCTGCGAGGCAGTGACTGCCTATCTTGCTAGCCCTCCCTTGCGGTTCTTGCATATTTTTCCTTGGCTAGTGCTTTCTCATGATGTTTTCAACTATCAGTTGGCAAGCCTCGATAGTTTGTGTATTTTCGCTTCCAACTTATCTTGTTGGAAATACTAGCGAGCATAGTGTATCGTCTTTCTACACATAAAGTGCTTGAGTTCTGGTGGAGGTCACCTCCCAGAGTGCTTCCCCTCATATTTGTTACAACGCGGAGTTACTACTCCCCGATGTGCGACTTTAGTCACAAATAATGCTTCCTTCCTTTTTGTAGAGTTGTTTGTAGTTTTGTTTCGAAGGATCGTAGTCACCTTCCTCAACGTGCCTCTTTTAGTTGCCAAAAACCTTGGCAAAGAGGTCGTTGGTTACCCTTTCGCTTCCTTGCTAGCGTTGGGCGACGGTTTGGCTCTTAGGTAGCTAGAACAGATACCTTCTTCCTCGTTGTTGGCGCCTACACGTCCTAAGTTATTCTTAGGACTTTTGGTAATTCTTCTCAGCAAAAGTAGACAAATGGGCTTAAATTCTCTTTCCTTAGCACGTCGTGGAATTTCTCCACTAACTCGGCGGGTGTAACCACCTGCTAGGAGCATATTGGATCAGCTCATAAATTTTTTATCTTATCCATTGACGCTTATCTTCCTTGATCTAGTAGGACGATCTCAATTCCTCTTTCTCAGCTGTATTGGTTTGCTTCACACTTCTCGATAGTGCTGTTTCAAATTCTTCTTAGGTGAGCCAATGGCACTCTTCTAGTAACAGTGACTTCTTGTAGGTTTCCCACCTACGATTAACTTGTACTTCGGATCACTACATGTGCTTGAAACATTTTCAGAATAGAACCTAACCCTCGGCTTCAATAGGGTTCTCTGCGCCATCTAAGGTCGGCAGTTTTCAAAAGATCACAATTAACTGGAATGGTTGAGGGGCGGTACTGGTGTCTCAAAGATAATATTTAAATTTCACGCATAAATGTGCCTTCACCGTCTGGGGTGGCATTGTGAACTGAAATGGTCTCATGCCACTGACTAGGCTTGGCCTCTTCTCTATCATCGCTTTCCTCATACACCTCTCGGTGTTTAGAAAATAAGCTAAAACTCGCATATCAAGTTGTTCTATAACTAGCTGCTATCGAGTTAAGGATTTTTGACTCATTAATGACTTATGCTATTGCGTATTTGTCACGAAGCGTCTGTTTGGTGTGCATCGCACGCTTGCAAATCTCCATCGATTGAGTCAATTGCAGTTCTCCGACGCACTGCATTTAGGACCCAAACGATTATACATAAACATGCACGTAAAACATCCTTTTGAGGGAGTTCTATGTTTCACGTCTTCACGACCTGTCATATATTTCTTTCTCGTACCGTCAAATCGCATGTGCCTTTTAAGCAACGGTGGGGTTTGGATACTAACACTATTCTGCAGCGTTTCTCAATATTTTAGGTTTTCCTGAACCGGATTGGAATTTTTATCAAAAACGTATTCTCTTGGGATACACCCAGCTCAACAATATTGGTAGTTTGTTCCTTCCCACACGATTCTCAAAATTGAGCTATATCGGCACATTCCTAGTTCCATTTCAAGCTTCCACTCGATCAGGTGCGATGGAATTTGAAATGATCGCGAGCTTGCCCATCTAGTATGCTTGTCTAGAAGGAATTCTACTAAGTAGACAAAGAACTTAACTAGTTCGTCTATGTTCTCATGAGCGGAGCATGTCTCGTCATAGCAATTCTAAGTTCTCGTCAAGTAATGCTTCGCATTATCACTTCACAGGGTCATGATCATTTTCAAGTACTTCACACTTGGTGTTACGCAAAGCAATTGCGCACCTATAAGCCATAAGATTCATAATCAAAGAGACACATATTATCGATATAGTATGGTTTGATCGCATACTAACATTATATTCACAATTAGTGCATTTCATGCACGATTCATTCTTATGCTCGTGAATAGTGATCCGTACATCGTTCCTACTCATACTAGGCTCGTATTATGAATTCACACTTGATTCAGATGCTACCGGTCCGATGCACAAATATAACAACTCCCAACGAGTTTTAGCAACTATGTTAGTCCTCTAACCTGATCCACCTTACTCTAGTCTTCACAAGCTAAGCACGTACAATTTCCTTTACAAGGTTCAACAAGCTTTCAAACACTTACCAACAATACCCACAAGTCAAAAATTTTCAATCAATTGAACATATGAAATCATTTTTTTTCATACTCAATTTTAGAAAATCAACAAGTTGCATGAATTTTCCAACAGTGTAAAAGTCAAGCAATAAAGCAGTAAGGGCATATGCTAAGAAATGTCAGAATGAGCTCGTCTCTGATAGACAGAACAATCAACGACAAGATAGAATAACGAGAGGCATACTCATGGTCAGAGAAATCAAGCAAGGTTAGCGGATATCAAGTTATACGCTAACACATAACATAAATGTTGAGCATTTAAAAGTTTTCAATAATCATGATCATGATAATATATCAGTGAACAAAACGTTCAAAATAATTTATAATGATCATCAAAATCATGCTTGACATTTGGAAATCATTTTCAATCGTGAAATCATGGAGTGTACAAGGCTACTCAAGTAGTTGGATGCAACTTTCAAAATGTTACCTTGCGAGTTCTGCAGGATGGAATGGGGTGTAGGGCATGACAAGACTGTTATCTCACATTAGACTTCTGAAACAAGAGAAGTCCTGGTAACTAGAGCCAAGGAAAGGCACAACCCTTGCTCTGATACCACTTCTGTAACACCCCCTGTTAGCCTTCCCAACTT
>JAPKLW010005730.1:4934-19710 GCA_026898455.1 Plectranthus barbatus | reverse complement strand
CTTTATTAAATATATAAATCCTTACAAAAGCTTAATTAAGCTTGGGGCATTACATCCCCTCACCCTTATAAAATTTTCGTCCCGAAAATTACAAGTCTACAAAAAGTCCGGGATATCTCTCTTTCATCTTATCTTCCAGCTCCCATGTGGCTTCTTCACAACCATGATGGTTCCACAGCACTTTCACGAGTGGAATTGATTTATTTCGGAGCTCTTGCATTTTATGATCTAGAATAGCCTGCGGCTGCTCCTCATACCGTAATTCCGGGCTCAAAACTACTTCTTCCTGGCGGATCACATGTCTCGGGTCATATACATACTTTCTCAGCTGCGACACGTGAAACACGTTATGTATATTGCCCATACTCGGAGGTAATGCCAGTCTATATGCCACTGGACCAATGCGTTCTAGAATTTCATAAGGCCCAATGTAACGCGGTCTCAGTTTTCCTTTCACCCCGAATCGTATTATCCCTCTGGATGGCGAAACCTTGAGGAATACCTTATCCCCCACTTCGAAGCACAGTTCAGATCTTCTTGATTCAGCATAAGATTTCTGCCTACTCTGCGCTTCTCTGATTTTCTCCCGGATCTGACGGACTATAGTGATCATATCGTTCACTGCATCTGGTCCAACCACTTTCCGCTCTCCTACCTCATCCCAATACAGAGGTGAGCGACACTTCTTCCCATACAACGCTTCGTAAGGAGCCATCCCAATTGTTGCATGATAACTATTATTATATGCAAATTCAATCAAAGGCAAAATCGGTTCCCAGCTGCCTCCTTGATCCAAAACTACTGCTCTGAGCATATCCTCGAGAGTCTGGATGGTCCTTTCTGACTGACCATCTGATTGTGGGTGAAATGCCGTACTAAAGTTCAGGCGAGTCCCCATTTCCTGTTGTAAACTCTTCCAGAAACGAGATGTAAACTTCGCATCTCTGTCAGACGTTATTGACTTCGGCACTCTGTGCAGTCTGACTACCTCTCGGACATATATCTTTGCTAGCTTATCTGATCCATAATTTATTTTGATTGGTAAGAAATGAGCACTCTTCGTCAGACGATCCACAATAACCCATATCACCGTATTTCCTTTCTGTGCCTCGGTAACCCCGTTACGAAGTCCATGGTGATATGTTCCCATTTCCACTCGGGAATGTCTAACGGATATAACTTTCCGTATGGCCTTTGATGTAGAGCCTTAACTTGCTGACACACCAGACACTTCTCCACATATAAGGCTACATCCTTTTTCATACCATCCCACCAGTATTTAGTTTTCAGATCCTGATACATCTTAGTACTTCCTGGGTGAGCGGTATACGGTGTATCATGTGCTTCACTCATAATCTCATTCCTTAATTCCTCACTGTTCGGTACCAGGATTCGGTTCCTGAACAACAACGCACTGTTATCTGCTTCCTTATACTCTCCCACTGGCTTAATCTTTAACTTCTGACGCAACTTCTCAATTTCAGCGTCTTTCTTATGTGCTTCCAAAATTTTCTTCCTCAAATTTGGCACTACTGTCAATACTGCCAAGTCATACTTCTTCCTCTCTGAAGGTGATATTACTTCTAAGCTCAACTTCTCAAATTCCCTGATCAAACTGCCTTCTCTTGTGAGCATACACCCTAACTGAGCTTCTCCTTTCCTGCTCAAGGCATCTGCTACTGAATTTGCTTTGCCTGGGTGATAGTTGATAGTTAGATCATAATCATTCACAAGCTCTAACCATCTCCTCTGCCTCATATTCAAATTCCTTTGTTCGAAGAAGTACTTCAAACTCTTGTGATCTGTGAATATAGCACACTTCACTCCATAGAGATAGTGTCTCCAGATCTTTAGCGCGTGAATTACTGCCGCTAACTCCAAATCATGAGTTGGGTAGTTCACTTCATGTAGTTTTAACTGCCTTGACGCATACGCTATCACCTTTCCGTCTTGCATCAACACACAACCTAGCCCATTCTTCGAAGCATCAGTATAAACTTCGAAGTTCTTATCCGGTTCTGGCACTGCTAGCACTGGCGCGGTTGTCAACAACTGTTTCAACCTCTGGAAACTCTCTTCACATTCCTGTGTCCATTCAAACTTAGCATTCTTTTGTAGTAACTGGGTCATCGGCTTCGCAATCTTTGAAAATCCCTCGATGAATCTCCTGTAATAACCTGCTAAGCCCAGAAAACTACATATATCATTCGGCGTAGTCGGCGATTTCCAGTCCATCATTGTTTGAATCTTGGCTGGATCTACCTTAATTCCATCCGTCGAAACGATGTGACCCAAGAATGTCACTTCTCTTAACCAGAATTCACACTTGCTGAATTTGGCATACAACTTCTCATCTCTCAGAGTCTGTAAAACTGTTCTCAGATGTTGCTCATGCTCGACTTCACTCTTCGAGTATATCAGAATATCGTCTATGAATACCAACACAAAATTATCCAGATATGGATGAAATACTCGATTCATCAAGTCCATAAACACTGCAGGAGCATTAGTGAGTCCGAACGACATTACTACAAACTCGTAGTGACCGTATCTTGTTCTGAATGTTGTCTTCAGAATGTCCTCCTTCCGAATCCTCAACTGATGATAGCCCGATCGAAGATCGATCTTAGAAAACACTTTAGCTCCCATGAGCTGATCGAAAAGATCATCGATCCTCGGCAATGGATATCTGTTCTTCAATATCAACTTGTCCAGCTCTCTATAGTCAATGCACATCCGCATCGATCCATCCTTCTTCTTAACGAATAGAACCGGTGCACCCCATGGTGACACGCTTGGCCTGATGTAACCCATGTCCAATAGCTCTTGTAGTTGGACCTTCAGTTCTTGTAACTCCTTCGGGGCCATGCGGTACGGTGCTTTAGAGATCGGTGCCGCACCCGGTTCCAAATCAATGGTAAACTCTACCTGCCTATCTGGTGGCAATCCCGATAATTCCTTAGGAAACATATCTTCAAATTCCCTCACGATTGGAACGTCTTGTACTGTCAGCTCTGGTTTCTCTTCTCCTTCCAGATATACTAAGAAGGCTTGATTCCCGGTCTTCCGTAATAACTTCGTTGCCTGAATAACGGATATTACTCTCCTCCTGAATCCATGTACAAAAGCCTCCTCATTCCCCTGCTGAGGAATGATTACCCTCCTCTCGTGACACAAAATCGTAGCCTTGTTCTCTGACAGCCAATCCATTCCTAGGATTATGTCTACGTCGTGAATATCCAACACATTCAGCTCCGTCACCCGAATTTCATTCTCGCTCATCTTGATTCTCAAGTCTCGGCATGCTAAAGTAGAAGTAGTTGTTTCTCCTGAAGGTATTGTTACGTTCAAGTCATGACTATTCTTTTCTACCTTAAGTCTTAGTGCCTCGACACATGCAGATGAAATGAATGTATGCGATGCTCCAGTATCAAATAATACCATAATAGGTACATCATTAATGCATCCCATACCTGCCAGGTTACCATCGTCTTGGTTCCCATCCAGAGCAAAGGCTCGGGCTCTCCTTGGCTGCTCATTACCGCCTTGTGGGTTACCCTCTTGGTTCCTCGGCGGTGCCGGATTGCCCTGCCGGCCTCCTCCCCGATTCCCAACATTGCCTCTCCAAGGCTGGCGGTGACCCCTGATTGCTCTCAGCTGTTGATTTTCGGGTCTCTGGAAGTTCTGACGGTTCCCTTCTCTTGCTTGAGGCGTAGGACATTGATTTGCAAAGTGCCCCTGACCGCCACAGTTAAAGCATCTCACTCCTTCCATTCGGCACTCACCTGGATGCCTCCTTCCACACTTCCTACAGTTTTGCCAGCCGACATCTCTCTGGTCCCTTCTTGGAGCCATCTGCTGATTATTCCTTGGGTAGTTCTGTTGGCCTTGCCTCCCTTGAAAATTTTGCTGGCGGCCCTGATCATGGCGCTTCTGGCTCCCTGACCTTGCAAAAATTGTCTTGGTGGTTCCTCGAACTTCCTCTTCTGGTAAATCCTGAAGCCTGCGTTTCTTGCGCTCCCCATTCGGGCATTTCCTTCATAGTCTGAGATGCCTCAATATCCAAAGCGTGGCTCAGCAATTCTTGGTAACTCAAACCCTTCATGGTGGCCAATTGCGTACGAATATCCTTGCGCAGTCCATCTCTGAACTTCTCGGCCATCTTCTGCGGCGTATCCACCAGATGTGGTGCTATCTGCAAAAGCTCACCAAACCTTGTATCGTACTCCTCAACTGACAGTTTTCCTTGCTCAAACAAGAAGAACTCGACTGTCCTCTCCCTCCGGTACTGCTTAGGGACATATTTCTCGAAAAATGCCTCTTTGAACCTTTCCCAGCTAATGTTATCCCTTTCTGCAGGTGCGATAGACTTCACATACGTCTCCCACCATCTATCAGCCTTACCCTTGAGTTGGTAGGACATACAGTTAATCTTTTCTCCCTCTGAGCACCTCATGTGCTTAAATATTTTCTCAAGTTCTCTGACCCAATCTTCTGCAGCAGTGGGTCCTTCCGTACCATTAAAAGTTGGTGGGTGTTGTTTCCTGAATGTCTCTACCCACATTACCGACGGGATCTCTGGTATATTCCCCTGAGGTGGCAGATTCTGTCCTTGCTGCTCTGCAGCGTCTTCTCCATCAGATAAAATTTCAATGTTATCATGGCCTTGATAGACGGGATCTTCTTCCCAAAGTGGTTCATCATATACAGGTTGTGGAATAGCTCTCCCACGACCTCGGCCTCTCTGGTCTCTACCTCTTCCCCTGCGTCGGCCTCTGCCTCGGCCTCTACCTCTTCCTCGACCTTGATCGATATAATCCATTTCTATTATGCAACAAAACTTATTTAGTAATTTTATAATACATTCAATTAGTAATACCCATCACATCCTGGAGTCATTTCTCCCATTCATACTCACTCAAAGCTTGTAAACAACCAACATCATCATTCAAAATTCAAAAGGTTCCATACAATAATCATCAAATGCTCCACACAGTCTCACATGTCACACATCCGGTATAAATCAAGTCACCGGTACAAGAAAAATAAGGTTCAGCAATAATCAAATCTCAGTCTCCATCCTCAACATAAAATAAAGTACAACAATAGAAATCAAATGTCCAAATCTGGAACGAATCAGTCCGCCAACTCCTCGCAACTCTCAGTCGGATCCCTCAGAAGGGTCCTCCTCCTTCTCATCATCCTCTCTCTCCATCGGCATCTTACCCCGATCCTGAGCGGTCCTCCTCCTCTCACGACTGCTCTCTGTGTCGCTGGACAGGCAAATAGGTGCCTGCCGCATCCCCTGGCTATAGGCGATCCCATGACCTCCGAACATATCCTCGTACCCGCTAGTAGTCTGCCTCGGCCACATATCGCCGTCATCCATGTCATGGTCGCGAACCGGCTGAACTCCGCTAGGTCCTCCCAGATCCTGTTGCGGCTGCTGAACTGATGGTGCAGGGATATCCTGACACCCATAAAGCAAAGTCGGATCCTGCTGCAGTGGTGGGTACTGAACTGAGGCGGTAGCGAAGTCACACCACGCATAAGGATCATACGATCCTCCCTGATATGACCCATGCTGTGATCGCTGCTGTGATCCGTGCTGTGATCCCTGCTGGATCTGCGCATGAGCCGCCAAGGGCGTACTCAGTATAGGGCGTATCCTCGGGTGTGACGTGGATACATGTGCATCTAATGCCGTGGATGGTGCTGGTGGCAAGGCCGGTGTCCACTGCGGCGATGACTGCTGCAATGCTGCCTGGTAGTCCTCAAAGCCTGAAGATCCTACCGGATCAAAATGAGGCCCGACTGATCCTCCTGATCGATGCTCGGATGGAATCAACATATGTGCTATGGAAGAAGAGGCACGTCTGGGTCCTGACTGCGGCGCCTCGCCTGTCGCTGATGCCTGCGTGCTCCACGAGGATGATGGTGATGCACCCTCAACTAAAATGACCTCCTGAATCAGCGCTGCCATGAACTTCGGATAACTCCCTCGAATACCCGTCCTCTGGTTACGGTGGGCTCTGGCTAGTTCCAAAGTCCGAGTGGTCCACCTAGACGGCATCAGCTCTGTGGTCCTCTCTATCGCCTCTGCATCATTAATGCCCTGCCCTCTAGCCTGTCTCCATATGCTCCAAAACTCCGTTAAAGTACCAGACAGGTTCTCCTCCTCGAAGGGTGTGGCGTTCCTAAAGCGAAAAGCAGCACTCCTAGGGCTCATCTGTCATGACAAGTAACCACTATCAGTCCATAATCAACATAATAACAATATGCGCAATCTTGTGTCTCGGAACAATTACTGGTCTCCGATACACTATGCCGAGGGTCTAAACGAATCCTCATGCTAAAACACACTCACTCGAGTCTCGACTAACATGCCAGGCTCCTTGTGCATTCTGCACACTTAATCACCAACTAATCTCGTGCATTTTGCACACTTACCCAATTACTGAATTTTTCAGTCCACCGAAATTTCAATTTTTCACAACATTAGATCAAGGTTCTAGGTTCAATCATTACTAATATACTCACCCCATTCTCAAAATTCTCAAATCATCAACATCAATCAAATCATTCCCTTTTTAAGGCCCACAATTAGTTTATGAGTCCTGGTTCATACCAGTCATTCCTTATGTCAATCAAGTTATTCCTTCCTGAGCTCATTATATTATAGCGCATCTGTAGCCATAATATCGAGGTTTTAAGCTTGCAATTATTCAATATCTCATAAATCAGTTCAAATTCAGTTCATCTTCCAAGGAAAGGTCACCCTGTGATGCCAAATAAACTCAACATTTTAAATTCAAACATCAAACTCATCACTTGTCAAGTTCTTTGAAATCACGTAAACAATGTAGTGTTAGCATTCTTGCTCAACACATAAGAAATCAAGTTTATTTCCATTCACATCAAAACATTTCAACTCCTTATTTCTCCCATACTTTACTTTCCTTTCTCAATACATTCTCAAAACATTTGCGATGTTTTCAAAATGCTTAAATCTTACTGAAATTGCAAGCTGGGAAACTTTTAAAATAAATAACTTCAAAACATACCTCAGGTAGCGCAGGATGGAGTAGGGTGTAAGCACGAGCGATCACTTGCCACAAATTTCAAAAACTTTTTAAGACTCGAAGTTTCAATTTACGTTTAAATCTTTTAAAATTTTACAACCTGGCTCTGATACCACCTCTGTAACGCCCCCAACTGACCTTCCCAATTTGGGGCCACGTTACATTGATGTTTCAGGTTTTGACTATCAAATCTCAAGAATAATAAGCGGAAGACTTAAATATAAGAAAAGATAAAAGCGTTCTTAAAAAGGTACTTCGAGACAAATCAGTTAAAACATAATCCAAAGTTTAGAAACTTAAAAGGGAAGGGAAAATATTCAGAGAGTGTAGCAGCGTGTGTGTAGCGTGATGGTGACATGTATATGGAGATACATGTCACAGGATCTGTACAGTTTCCTCAAAAACCACTTATTCCTCGCCATCTTACACCCGCTACTTCCATCCCAGCTGCTTAACCTGCACGTTTTAGAAATAACGTGAGGGCTGAGTACTTTCGTACTCAGTGAGAAACATGCCGAAAACATACATTATATAAGAAACATGCTATGCAACTCACACTGCTAAACATGGGGTTTTGTTGAAAGAACCGTGTTAGCCAAATATTTATTTCCCACGTGTGTTATTTTGGGTGTTATCATAACTGTTTTAACTTCGACACACAGTCGGTCTAATTCATAAATTCATCATAAGGTTCTCTCGCCTTAGATGTTTGGGCTCGCTCACCCTTTTATTGGTATATCTAACTCATCCTTAAGGTTCGCTCGCCTTAGAGGATCGGGTTCGCTCACCCTTTTATTTTCATCTAAATATAATTCATCATAAGGTTCGCTCGCCTTAGTTGCTGGGCTCTCTCACCCTTTTATTTCGTATGTGGATTTGCATGGTCAGCACAAACAACTATCAGATATGGTTGCATATCTCTCAGTTAATCACTCTGTTGATGGGAATCAACCAGAGGAACATATATAGGACATAAAACAAGCATAGCAGTTTCATTTCAAATCAAAGCATTTTATAACACGTTTTGAAAAGTAAAACACGCATTTTAAGTTTTTACTAAAATAGTTTCCCACCTCGTCCTCGGCTTTTGGCTAGATGTCTTTAGCTAGAATGAGCTCACTCGATCCTTGCTTTCAATTTCCTACAATCAAGGGTTCTCGGGTCAGAACAATAGATCTGGGATAATATACTTTAATCGTAAACAAATGGGACTCGAGAAAACCAGGATAGAAAGACAAGACGTGGAACTTGAGCCTCTGTGTCGGTCGACACAGACCTGGTCGACTCAGATTCAAATCGATCGACACCACCTGGTCGACTTTATTGATATCGACCTTCCCTTTCGATCGACATATTCTCCGTCGACCGACAGGTATGATTTGATATCCTCCTATTGCCGAACTCCCTGTCGATCGACACGCCTTCTGTCGATCGACAGGATCGACTCGACATCAACCTCATAGACCAACCTCCCTGTCGATCGACATACCTCCTGTCGATCGACAGGAAAACTCGACTTCACCCCCCCTCATTCGACCTCCCTGTCGATCGACATGCTTCGTGTCGACCGACAGAAGGTCGTCTTCTTCACTCTGCCCGCAGCCGCGACTGCATTTTCCAGCGACTCCCAAACGGACCCTGATCATACATGCAAAGGCATATCTAGACTCCCTAGACTGCAAGGACTCCAAATATGCTAACCATTATGAGAAATACACAAGGATTAGAGAGAGAATGAAACTCACCGGAGCTCCTCCACGTGCGGCGGCGACTGAGGATTTTCGGCGTCCAAATGGAGCTTTCTCGGCTTCCAAATGTTTCCTACACGATGGGGAGTTCGATTCTACGGTCAAAACATCGAATCTTGGCCGGAAAGTTAAGATTTAACTCAAATAATTTGAATTTCGTAACATTAACTCACCTCCACTTCAACCCTCAATATCTCACTCGTTACTCGTTCTCTCGGAGCCCACGAATAGTCAAAACGAAGCTCGGAGCGAGAGCTATCAGATGGTGGTGGCAGCTTGCCGGTCGGTCGCCGGAGGTGGCCGGAAATCGCGTCCGAACAGGTCTGACGGGTTTGGCGGTTTTGGGGTGGAATAGCTCTCTCTCCCTCACTTCCTTTCTCTCTCTAGATTATAAATAAGGTGGAAAAGATTATATTATAATTCTTCCTTCTATATATATATCCTCTCATAATATAATGTATATATTATGTTCATAAACATATTCATATGGCCTAAATTCTCATATAATATCCATTATACTTCCAATAATTTCCAATTCTGCATAACATATGATGCATCAATTCATTTCCTTTCAAAAATCCACAATCCATCTTATCATTAATATACTTTCTCCAACCTTATTTCTACAATTCCGTTCAATTAAACTCAATTGCTCCTCAATTAAATAGGAAATTCCTCTTTATTAAATATATAAATCCTTACAAAAGCTTAATTAAGCTTGGGGAATTACACTACAAAAACGAAAAAAAATTCGGGCTAGGGGGGGCTAGCCCCTATGTAGATCTGCCCCTGGTTCTACTATATTGGTGAAGGAAAGAACTTTCTTGTATAAGAGTCCACAATAAATTCTTTTAGTATAAAGCCTTTTGGGAGATGTCAAAAAATAAATTCATACGAGCTTGTGTTCAGCCGAAAGTAAACATTATCGTACTAATATCAAACTCTCGATCCCAACATATCTCTCTTCTTCAAATTTATGCAGCAGCAGATTTCAGATCTTATTCCTTAGACACAAACAGAACACATCAATAAGGTGTTGTTGAATGGAACTAAGATAATTACAGCTTCATCAAATTAGTTAGAGTAGAATCTGGAAGTTTCTAACTTAGTGTTGCTTCTTTCTATTGGAATTCTTTGGCATTCCATCTCCTTTTAGTAAAATTCTAGAATGGTT
This sequence comes from Plectranthus barbatus, assembly GCA_026898455.1. Lineage (NCBI taxonomy): Eukaryota > Viridiplantae > Streptophyta > Magnoliopsida > Lamiales > Lamiaceae > Plectranthus > Plectranthus barbatus. The sequence goes on along the minus strand of JAPKLW010005730.1, from coordinate 9,706 downwards.
AAATATACTTCCTCCGTCCCGCCCGAATTGTCCAATTTTCCTTTTTTATTTGTCTCACTTCATTAGTCACATTTATAAAAATAGTAACCTTTTCACACTCAACAATAAAATATTATTTCCATTTAATTCAGTCAACATTCACAATCCTTAGTTATTTTACCCGGTCAAACTGGGACGGAGGGAGTATTATTTTAACTAGATTTGCGCATTCATATTAAGTATGTATTATTTTATAATATCATAATATAATTAATAAGATTATATATTTTTATATTTTTAGTAGTCTTTTATAATAAAATTAATAAAATAAAAAGAAGTACATCAAACTCAAAACTTTTAACTATAAAGTTTAATTTAAAAAATTACTATATAAAAGAAATTATACTTGCGTATTATTTAAAACATAGTAACTATGATAAATTAGTGAGATAGCATTTAAAAAAATTGCAAGTATAATTTTGATATATTTAAGTTACTGTTTAAATAAAATGGGAATTATGATGAATGATAATATTCAAAGTTGGTCAAAGTTCTTTTTTGATTAATCAGAGTTGGTCAACTACACTTAGTATTTCATGCGTGGAAAAAAAAGGTTATTAATATCCCACGCTTGCAAATAAATTTTTTTTAGTCATATATTTAAGTCTTTTTATTAATTATTACTACTAATAAATGCACATATAATAAGATTGTAGGAATGCCTTGGCCTTGGCAGTCAAGTGACTCAATAAATTGATCCAGCATACGTAATTGATAAAGTAGTAACTATTTAATATAATACTTCCTTCATGAAAGAGAAGAATTTGGAGAGAGAAGAGAGCCGCCACTCAAGGCATTGCTATTAAATAATCCTATTGATTATCCATGTCCAAACCAAATGATGTATGGATAATTACACTGTTTTTGAATGGAATGAATTAATTAATTGTGCAAGTTTCACAAAATTATTTACCTTTTTATTATTTTACAGAGAAAAGAGTAGGAAAACGAAAATTAAGATAAGGGTGAAACAAATTGGATCCGTAATAAAATATATGTTAAATAGAAATAAATTTTAGTTCTTAAATTGATTGTATTAATGGTTGGGAAAAAACTAATTATTAAAGTTAAGCATTTTAAGAATTAATTATTAATTGTAATATATATAGAGAGAGTTATGATCAAGTGCTAAAATTAAAGTTTGTGTTGAATAGGAATGAATCTCAGTTATTTGATTGATAACATCAATGGTAGAGATTAAAGCATCAAAGATTAAAAAATTAAGCATAATTTTCGTTTGTGCTTAATTGCTTTATAAATCATGCTTAATTCGATTAAGCATGATTTATAAAGCAAAAAAGCATAAAATCTGAAAAAATGTTTTAATCCCAACCATTATTTTTTTAGATGAATGGTGTAAATTCATTTCGATTTAGTACAAACTAACTTTTAGTATGAGATGGACTCCCTATATATATATATATATAGAGTAGTGATCATATGATAATAGTTTTTAGTATGAGAAATGAGAATAAATCTCAGCCTTTGATTTTATGATTTCAACGCTCATGATCTATTACACTCTGTGTGCAGTTTTCCTCGATTATCCTGCAGCTTTGCAAAATTAAGGTTATTTTTGTAATTTTAGCTTTTTTTAAAATCTGAAATAGTATCTCATTAGATTTTTATTCCTTTCTTCGTGCGATTTGATTTCTTCTTCCTTCTTCGTTCGATTTGATTTATATTTCTTTTGTCGATCAGATTTTTTTTCTTTGTTTCTGGATTTCGCATTCGTGTTCGGTCTCGACTTTGTTTATTGAGCATGAATATAGTTTTAAAAAATTTGTTTTATTCAGATCGACGTTCATTTTTACTATTATATTGTGCATCTTTAGTGTTAACTTTGTGCATTTTTGTATCTTATAGGTTCATTTACTCCAAAGTGTGTTGATGAGATGAAGCATTTTAAGGGCAGAATTTTTAGAACTGTTGATGTTGGTATTGAGTTTTAAAGAGACTACGTTCGTGTTGCTGCTTTGAAGAAGAAGATGTTTAATTTTTTTTAATTCGTATTGCAAAAATGAAGTAAATTGGGCTAAAAATGAAGTAAATCGGGCTTAAAATACAAGTTGTTGTTTGTGTTTGAGTTTTATTACAGTTTTAGACTTTAAAGGCTAAAACTGCAGGATATTGGGGCAAAAATGTCGCGTTTTTCAATTTGCTGAGAATGAATCCTGTTCGTCGATTTGATGAGATGGACGCGTGAGATCTATTCTTATTTCTCATAGTAACTCCTATTCTCACCGGATCACTACCCTATAGCTAAAACTGTAATAAAACTCAAAAACAAACAGCAACCTGCATTTTAAGCCCGATTTACTTCATTTATAGCCCAATTTACTTCATTTTTGCATAAATACGAATTTAAAAAAAAATTTAACTTCTATTTGGAAAACCACCCTATTATGTTTGATAATACCTCCACATTGTCACCAAATAGAAGAATATCATCTACATAAAGTGCAAGGAATACCACGCTTCCACTGAAATATAGACGATACACACAAATCTCATTCGAACAGTGTGAAAATCCATAGGACTTAATAACTTCGTCAAAACATAAGTTCCATGATCGTGAAGCGTGCTTAAGTCCATACAAGGACTTCTTGAGCTTCCAGACCAAATGCTCTTCGCCATCCTGTGCATAACCTTCTGGCTATTTCATATAAATGTCATGACCTTCTTCAAGGTACCCGTTGAGAAACGAAATTTTGATATCCATCTGCTAGATTTCTAGGTCCATATATGCTGCTATGGAAAGGAGTATCCGAATGGACTTGAGCATGGCTACCGGTGAGAAGGTTTCATCATAGTCCATGCCCTCTTTTCTATTACAACTCTTCATCACCAGCCTGGCTTTATAAGCCGTAATTTCTCCACTCGCTCCTTTCTTTCTTTTGTATACCCACTTGCAACCAATGGCTCGAGAGCTATCTGGTAGATCAATTTTTTGGTATACATCCATAGCTGCTATGGATTCTATTTCAGAATCCATGGCTACACGTCATTTGTCTACATCTTTATCAGATACCACCTTATTGTATGTCCATGGGTTAGATCATCCAGCCCGTTTTCTGGGATCAAGTCAGAAGACTCTCTCTCACGAACACGTATCTTTCTGGTTGTCGAACAACCCTCCCACTACGACGAGGTATCTGAACTGCATCAGTAGTTGGCACAGTACTCTGTGGTCCCATGCCTTGCATTGGTGGCTGTGTTGATAGTCCATCGCCGATACTAGGTGAATCTACCACGACATGGGGCTTTATTGATGGAATTGCTTTGTCATTTCCATGTTAATGGAGAATGAATTCACTCTTGGACTTGTGGTCTCTGACACATTCATCCACCAAGAATCTTGCGTTGGTACTAACAACGACTTTCTAATTCTTAGAACAATCAAAGTAAACACCTTTCGTTTACCTGGGCTGTGCTGATGCATTTGGTGGTGTAAGCGCGAACCCGCGAGGGTTCCGCCACTGCCCGCATCCCTTTTCCAATCATCAGAATCTCCAACTTCCACCGTGCACGGAGGCACAGTGTGCGCAAACTTGTTAGGGTTCCGCCGCGCGTGCTCGCTCATCACTGCCTCGCATCGCAGGTCAATTGCTGTTGATTCTTTCACGATGCTTCGTTCTTCATTCTTTCTCTTCTCGTTCTCCATTCTTCGATTTACAAATTAAATTACATAATAAATGTGTCCTACTACATCTGGAATTTAAAACTAACCACATATTTATTTCGCGGGTAAAAAACGAATCCATGTAATGGGGCGGATTAAACCCAAGAAGTCATGAGGAGCAAAAATAAACATTCATCCACAACAATTCAATAATAATAATAATCATACATATGATTATATACAATTAGTTTTATTGACATAGCCTATAATTGGAACCTCGCTCTGATACCGATTGAAGTGATTTTTACCAGCAAATTGAATTGCATAATCTGATTGCCAAGACTGATTATTGGATATCATAAAACTTAATTGTTATGCATATGATCAAACCTAGCATGCTCCTATTGAATGCATGAGAAAGATTGCAGAATACCTGGATGAAGCTTTTTGAGCTTCTTAGGAATGTCACCATCCTATTCTGGATATGGTTACCTAATCAAAGAACAAGAAGTCATACATAATTTGCTACCACCCAATATACAGATATACGAGTACATGTAAGACTCTCCACTATAGTATTTCAAAGTGATACTCAAACTTGTGTATACCTCTTGAACCTTCATTTGGCTTTAGATTTCATCAAGCCATCGAGATCAAGATTCTTTTAATGTCAGATAAAAGAATCAATCTCAGCTAGGTCCAATCAATACATACCAAATTAAAAGGCTTTTGAATTCAAATAAGAGAAGTACAGATTCCAGGGATATCTACCTATCAAGTATGACATGTATGAATGAATCGATTAATTCCCAATTTTAATTCTTCTTAGTAGTGAAACATCAGAAAAGTATTACGAACTTCTTTGTTGGACAATTCGTAAAGTAGATTAATTAATTACCTATCTCCGCTCGGTCTCAAGATAAATTAACTAACTCCAAAGATCTACAGATTTATTCCTACAATCAATCTCCTTCAGTTACGACAAGAAATCAGATTATATTGTGAAAATCTCTTTCCATTGAAAACTATCACAGTTACGTCTCAAGTAATCAACTAGATAATCTTAAGATGTGGCCAACAAACTCAAGATTATGAATAAACACAGATCTCA
>JAPKLW010005729.1:0-19714 GCA_026898455.1 Plectranthus barbatus | reverse complement strand
GGTTCAAACCCTAGAATCCACAAGAAACTTAGCCAATCATGCTAAGTTCTAAGAAAACAAAGAAGTGAAGAGTCATGGAAAGTAAGAACATGAAAACCAAAAACCGTAATCTTCAATCTTTAAACTCTGAGCTGCTCTTCAAGTCTTCTCGGAATTCTCCTGCGATTTCTCGTCTCTCTCTAAGTGAAAATTAGGTGAAGGAACCCTCTTTTCGTGCTGGGAAGTCCTATTTATACTTGGGGATATTTAAATCTTGAAAAGATATGATTTTGGGCCTTAGATTCGTCAGAATACGTCAAAAATGCGCCAAACTCGGTGACCCATCTACCCGATCGGTGATCGCCGTTTGTGCAGAGAGGGTCGCCGAAATTGCGCCGAAGCAACCTGAAAAATTTACGAACTCGGCGACCCGTCTGCAAACTCGGCGATCGCCGAGTGCATCATCGGGTCGCCGAGTTCGTGCCGTGGGATAAAATGATTTTTCCCACATCGGCGACCCATTGGCAAACTCGGCGATCGCCGAGTGCATCATTTGGGTCGCCGATTACTCCACGAACGCAAAATCGACGAGCTTTTTGGTATTTTCTAACTCCTTCCTCTTCCCGATGCAAGTTAGCATCAATTGTCCCCCAGGGCACTTGACTAAATCTCAAAAATCAGCTCAATTATGCATAAAATCTGCGTAAACAACCACAAACCAAACCAAACGTAATATTTCCTTAAAGAATAGAGATAATGCATGCAACTATCACGTAATACGTCAATCTGAGGTCAAAAGTGAGCAAATTTGTATCAGTAAAATGCACAAAGTGAGTGTTTATCAAACCCCCCAAACTTAAGCTATTGTTCGTCCTCGAGCAATGAAGAGAAACAAAAACAAAAATAGAATAAACACGAGGGGGTGCATTACTTGATCATCAGCTGTTTCAGACACAAATTGGGGTTGTAATTCCCACACCAACACTGCATCACTCATCAGTTTAGTGCAAACAAACAATTTCAATCCAGGCCTCTAAAAGTCTGCTTCTCACAAGATAGTGTTTCACTCATATTTCGCTCAAATTGCAGAAAAAGGCAAGTGTATACGCTCAAATTATCAGCTGCACAACTTTCCTACCATAGGCTTGCTCATCGTCTAGACTCTCTACTGACTTTGGGAGTGCTAGGACAAAGATCAAAAAGGTCTTTATCTTGGGTTCTAATGTAGGCACATTGGTGATGGGTATGGAAAATTTGGCTAAAGTGGCTAATTATTTACAACCTTATAACTCCCTTCACTTCGATTGTTCCTCATCTCATACCATTTGACGGAATCAACTGACTCGCATAACAATGTACTTGTAGCTTGAAACAAACGCATCCCATAAAACAATTTAATAGGACTCGAACTCAACGATGAAACCAATATGAAAACTCTTGTGCATTACTTATTTACAGACGATTATGCACACTCTAACAAATAATACCCTGCACTTACGTACAGAACTCGATAATTTTTTTTTAACACAAGTCACACTGACCTCTTCACAATTACTGATGCACTGATTGTGCAACGTGCTTCTACTATACACTTGTTCATCAACAATGTTTGAACTACTTGCCTATAACAAATCTACTTTCACCACCTAACATCTTGGATACCCTTACAATTCCATCCACACCTCCTATCATCCGGGTTAAGAAGGAAAAGTTTTCAGGCTCAACTAGGCTAACAAAGGAGTATGTATCGGGTTAGTGTTTGGGTTCGTTGTGGCTTATGAAATGATGGCCTAAGATCATCTCTAAATCCTTGACACTTGCCTATACAGTTTTGAGCAAGAAACCAGAGCAAGTTCTAGAGGTGAAGTGCACAGCGACATACTCACAGTGAAACAAAACACAGGCTCAATTCTCACAGGCTATAAGCTTATTTCAGAGACCAGGATCAATTTCGTAACAGTCCACACCTTACCAATTCATGTGCAAGTTATCAGTATAGGTCATACGAGAAAGAAAACATTGTCATCATAAACTTGATCAATAATGCAGATAAAACAGTCAAGTGATTTCATTCCCTTCCACAATATTGATTCCCGATTACAGACCCAATCGTACGATAAATAAACAGTTACAAATCCAGAAGTAACTAACACATAACTAAGAGCAATTAAAGTACATCAAAGAAAGTAAAACAAATTAAATGGTTCATAATGCGGTAATCTCCAAATCAAGTACAAATCAGCAGTAGATCAGGGCAGGTAAGAATGAAGCAGAAAATAAAATTGGAGGCGCACACATCGACCGATCCCCTCCCCCTCCCCCTCCCCCAAACTTATTCGATACAAAAGAAAGAATAAGTTTGTGGGAAGAAGATCACGGAGATGTGTGTGCAACCTCAATAACCTCACTGTGGTGGGGGCCAGTTCTGCGGGAAACGCGCCATGAACTATCTCATCTGATCTTCCGCCTCTCGCGGGCGTCGCCATTGTTCCTGCTCCCACTGAATGTGGCGCTGTTGCGCAGTCCACTGCTCTCTCTGCTCGTCCTCAAAAGATCTCCGAGCCGTCCACTCGCACCTCTGCTCTTCCTCAAAAGAGCGACGCTCAGTAGCATAGGTAGACTGGGCAGACGAAAGGGCCTGGAGCTGCGTGTTCCACTCCGACCACTGCCTCTCAAGTGAGGTGAGGCGCTGCTCGAATGCTACGCGGTGAGTGCGGCGCTCGTAGAAGGTCGAGGACCCCCCTGTCCTGTCTGGACGATCCGCCTGTCTCCAAGCGGCGAGTCTGCTCCTCGTGCTGCTCACGATTGGTCTCCTCATGCTGCTCGCGATCTGTCCCCTCGTGCTCCTCATGATGCTCGAGATGTGGTTCCTCGAACTCCGGGTTAGGATGCTGCCTCCGGGCCTCCTCAGCGGCATGAATAGCCTGTATGTGTGCCAACGTGTCCAGCTTCCAGTTGTTACGATACTGTCGAAGCCCTACATTAGTGAGCTCGGGGTTCGGCAGTGGAAAGAAGGGTGGGCTGCGCTGCGTGAACATGTATGGAGGGTGCGCCGCCTGGATAAACCGGAGATCTACCAATTTTGCCAACGTGAGCTTCGTGATTGGCTCGGCTCGCTCCCCGAAGGTGTCAACCCCCCATAGAGTACAGAATAAAAGTCCACAGGCCCCCAATGCAAATAGGCCCCCTCTGAGCCGCCGAGACCCGGTTGGTCTGCATGAGGAATAGCTGAGCAAAGTTGAGCTGCTCCTGATGTAACATACAGTAGATGATCATCAGCTCTGTATCCCTCATAGAGCTGTTGTCTTTCCTGGCGAGGAGTGTGTGAGCCAGGATAGCTCGTATCATCCGGATGACCGGATTCCTTATCATCGAGGACTTGCATTTGCCGGATTCCCATGCTGGGCTGCCCTCGGCACAGATGGTTGGCCAGAATACCTTACTATCAAACCCCCGTGGCTTAGTGTAGCTGCCAGAATTCGAGAATCCAAAGGCTCGGTTGATCTCCTTAGATGTGATTTTTCGGTCTTCATTGCAGGCGCGGAAGGTGGCCCCGGTGGGTATGCTCCTCTTTTCAGTGGTCATCTCGAAGGTGGCAAGAATCTCCAAAGTATACCTCTTGTACGTCGGAGCGTCCAGCTCTAGCAGAGGAAGCCAACCAATGTTTGCAAACAGCTCCTTGACATTATCGTAGAGCCCCAAGGTCCGCAATGCGTCAGTATCCGCATAGCGGGTGCCTACCACCCTGCGTTCAGCTAATGCCTTGAATGTATTGAGCACTCCAACATCTCTGATGCCTCGTATCCCATAATGGTCCGGATTGGTGCGGCGTTGTGGTGCCATAGAAACCTACAAAAGACTACTAAAAATCAAACCACGATAACATTGACTAATATGCATATAAACCTAATTTTAACGAAACCAAAGCAAATAAGATGGATTGACCCCAGAATTCGACAAAGTAACGATGCACTCAATTACTCCCCATACTAATCGAGGGAAAAGAGACCCACGAAACATCATTCAACTTCAAATTTCAAAAGCACCTCACCCACAATGAAGCCATGCCAATGATAAATACTCAAGTTCTCCAAATTAGTATATAATCCGCAAATACAAGCATAAACCTAAAAAAAGATATGCAAATACCAACAAAAAATACGAATACCAAAATTATTCCCCCAAAACAGTTCATAGAGGCAATTTATTGGCATAATTCAAGACAAAATTCAAAAACGAATGTAATGCACAAGATATAATGTAAATACAACGACTATGAGCCTCAACAATGATAATAAACATGAGAGCGATAAAAAAAATACCTGAAATTCGACGAAAATTGAACGGAGGGCGGAAAACCTAGATATTGAGGGGTTTACAACTTCTTGGGCGAAATTGGCCGATTCACTCGGATAGGATTCTTGCAAATGTGATGGGTAAGTAGTGTGCATGAGGGATTTGAGTGATTTTGCAAAATGAGGTCGGATTTTTAGAGAGAAGATTCGTGTGTGAGAGTGTTGGTGGAGAGGGTGTGAAAAAAAGTGAGAGAAACAACCCGTCGATTCGCTTAAAAAAATGAACTCGGCAACCCAAAAACCCGATCGGCCGAGTTTGTGGCTGGGTCGCCGAGTTTGGGTCGAAACAATTTTAAGAAAAATGCAAACTCGGCGACCCAACCAGCAACATCGACGATCGCCGATGTTGATTTCGGGTCGCCGATTTTGGCCCGTACCTGCCCTCAGATTACGTGAAATTCGGCGGTCCAACGTCCCGATCGGCGATCGCCGATCGTGGAGTTGGGTCGCCGATTTTGTATTCTTCGACATTTTTCCGCATTTTGATCTCCTTTCCTGCACCCAAAGAACTCAACAACCAAAAGTGAACGTAAACTGTGGAAAATGGGGTAAACCAACTTAAAACAATAGCAAAAACAACGTAATTAACACCCAAACTGACTCCAAATTGAACAAAAATGAATAACGACATCAAAGTTGGGTTGGGTTGCCTCCTAACAAGCGCTTTATTTACTGTTTGTAGCTAGACAACTCAGAAAACACTTTCAATCATCAGAAAGATAAAGATCACAGAGAATTGCCACTGATTCAGATTGTAAATAAGTTTTCGCCATATGACCATTAACAGTGAAGTGTTTGTCATTAGGTCCTATCAAGTCTAGTGTGCCATTAACATTAACTTTATTAATAACATAAGGACCGGTCCATCTAGGTTTGAGTTTACCAGGAAATAATCGAAGTCGAGCATTAAAAACAAGTACCTCTTGGCGCGCTCCTTGTACAGTTTGGAGCTCTCGTATGCCTCAGCCCGGAATTCCTCCAACTCCGTCAATTTTAGACTTCGCTGCTCAGATGCAACCTTCAAATCCCAATTAATCTTCTTCACTGCCCAGTACGCCTTGTGCTCTAATTCCACTGGTAAGTGGCATGCCTTTCCAAACACCAATTGGTAAGGTGACATACCAATTGGAGTCTTGAATGCGGTCCTGTATACCCACAGAGCATCATCCAGACGAGTGGCCCAATCTTTCCTAGAGACCACAGATTTCTCTAGGATCTGCTTTATCTCTCTGTTTGCCAGCTCAGCTTGCCCATTGGCTTGGGGATGATATGGAGATGTGATCTTGTGGTGAACTCCATATTTTTCCAGTAAAATCCCCAGCCATCTATTTTTGAAATGTGACCCTCCATCACTCAGCAGTGCACGTGGTGCTCCGAAACGGGTCAAGATGTTTTTCTGCAAGAACTTCAGCACCACCTTGGAATCGCTAGTCACAGTGGGGATAGCCTCTACCCACCGGGTCACATAATCCACAACCAAAAGGATATACTGATATCCATGGGACTTAGGGAACGGTCCCATGAAATCAATGCCCCACACATCAAATGGCTCTATTTCCAAAATGAATTTCTGTGGCATCTCATCCCTCTTTGAGATGCCCCCCGTCCTCTGACATCTATCACATCTGGCCACGAATTTCTGGCAGTCGCGATAAATAGTGGGCCAATAAAATCCACTGGTGAGGATTTTTACGGCTGTCCTATTTGCCGCACAGTGGCCTCCGTAGGGGGACAAATGACATTCCCCCATTATCTTCTCTCGATCCTGCGCCCCAATGCATCGCCGGATCACCATATCGGCGCATCGGCGGTAGAGGAATGGCTCATCCCAGTAATAGAATTTACAGTCATGTAGAAACTTCCTCTTCTGATGGGATGTCAGATTAGGTGGCAAGACACCTGCAACCAAAAAGTTCACAAGATCCATGTACCATGGATCTACTTCCTCCACAACAAATAGCTGTTCATCTGGAAACACCTCAGTAATCCGGATCTTCGGGTCATCTCCCTCCACCGGATTTTCCAGTCTAGACAGGTGGTCTGCTACCACATTCTCAAAGCCTCTCCGGTCTTTAATCTCCATATCAAATTCATGCAGTAGTAAAATCCACCGGATTAGCCTCGGTTTTGCCTCCTTTTTCATGAACAAGTATCGGATCGCAGTATGATCCGTGTACACCACCGTCTTTGCCCCAACCAGGTATGCCCGGAATTTGTCGAATGCAAAGACCACAACCAGTAGCTCTTTCTCAGTAGTAGTGTAGTTCACTTGAGCCTCATCCAGAGTCTTGCTAGCATAGTGAATTACTCGAAAGATCTTGTTCCTTGTCTGCCCCAGGGCGGCTCAAACTGCTGAGTCACTGGCATCGCACATCAAGACGAATGGCTCTGACCAGTCTGGTGAGATGAGAACTGGAGCGGTCGTCAGAGCCAACTTCAGTTTCTCGAAAGCCTGCAGACAATTTTTATCAAAAGCAAATTTGGCATCTTTCATAAGTAGAGCACTAAGAGGTTTAGAGATTTTCGAAAATTCCCTGATAAACCTCCGGTAGAAGCCTGCATGCCCCAGAAAGCTTCTTACTGACTTCTCATTGGTGGGCGGTGGTAGCTTAGAAATCGCCACAATTTTGGCTCGGTCCACCTCTAAACCTGCAGCAGAAACCTTATGGCCAAGAACAATACCCTCTTTTACCATAAAATGGCATTTTTCCCAATTTAAAACAAGGTTAGTTTCTTGGCAGCGCTGCAAAACAGTGGTCAGGTTTTCCAAACAGATATCATATGAATGACCAAACACTGAAAAATCATCCATAAAAACCTCCATAATATTTTCTACAAGTCCAATGAAAATAGACATCATGCATCTTTGAAATGTAGCAGGAGCATTACATAATCCAAAAGACATGCGTCTATAAGCAAAAATACCATACGGACATGTAAAGGCAGATTTATACTGGTCTTCTGGGGCTACCGCTATTTGATTATATCCAGAATAACCATCTAAAAAATAGTAATATTCATACCCCCTAGCCTATCCAGCATCTGATCAATTAAAGGTAAGGGAAAGTGGTCCTTACGTGTGGCACTGTTGAGTGCTCTGTAGTCGATGCACATCCTCCAGCCCGTGACAGGCCTGTGAGCAATCTCCTGACCATTGTCGTCCTTGATGACAGTAGTTCCCCCCTTTTTGGCCACCACTTGGGTGGGGCACACCCATTCACTATCTGATATGGCATATATCATTCCAGCATCCAAGAGTTTCATCACCTCCTTTCGCACTACTTCCTGCATAATCGGATTCAGCCTTCGCTGCGGTTGCATCTTGGGCCTGTATCCATCCTCCAGTAAAATCCTGTGCATACAGATAGAAGGGCTAATACCCTTGATGTCAGATAGTGACCACCCAATAGCAGATTGGTGGTCTCTCAATACCTTCAGTAATCCTTCTAATTGACTAGAGGATAAAGTAGCAGAAACGATTACCAGATACGTGTTGTTCTCACCCAAATACGCATACCTCAAGTGGTCCGGTAGAGGCTTCAATTCCAGCACAGGTGGCTCTTTCCTCTCTTCTTGTTGTATGGCTTTCTTGCGAGCCTCCTCTTCTTCTTCTTCCTCGCTCCTTAGCTTCAGAAAGTGAGCGCTCTCCACATCATCCTTTATTCCTGCATTATCTAATGCTAGAACAGATTCTAGCAACTCATCACAAGCATCATACAGGTCATCACGAGAATAAACAGAATTTTGCACCCCATAGTCTAAAGAATCAGTAGCAGTAAATGAAGGATCACAGGGATACAAAATCTGAACCATGTCGCACTCCTCGTAGAAGTCATCAGAGTTTTGTCTCTCCATGGCTTTGTAGACAGAGAATGTTATCTTCTCATCGTTCACCCTTAAAGTGTGCTCTCCTTTTTTAATGTCCAACAAGGCATCCGCAGTATGGAGAAAGGGTCTCCCGAGGATTAGTGGGATATTACGGTCCTCGTCCATGTCTAGGACCACAAAATCTGCAGGGAAGATGAATTCCCCAACCTTCACTAAAACATCCTCAACCACCCCTTTAGGGTAGTTCACAGAACAATCCGCCATCTGCAGCTTGATGGAGGTCGGTTTAATATCTCCAATCCGAAGTTTCTTAAAGATTGACAGGGGCATCAGATTGATGCTAGCCCCCGAGTCACACAGGACGTTCTCAAAAGTCTGTCCGCCAATAATACAAGTGACGGAGAAACATCCCAGATCTGCTCTCTAAATCGGCATCTGCTTCTGAATAATAGCGTTGCATTCTGCGAAGATATTCACTGTCTCAAATGCTCCGAACGGCTTCTTCTGGGTTACCATGTCCTTCAGAAATTTCGCGTACCCAGGAATTGCTTGCACAACTTCAAGCAGAGGAAGATTAATCTGGATTTTTTTCATGTGCTCTAGAAACCTCTTGTATCTCTCCTCTTTTTGCTTTTTGGCAAAACGCTGCGGATAGGGCACCGCTACAGGTCTTGTCGACTTGGAACTGTCTTCAGGACAGATTTCCTTGCTCTTTTGAGTCTGTTCTTCTTCAGGAAGAACAGGAGCGGGCTGTGCCACTTCAGGTTGCACAAGTGGTGTATCAACTGGTATTGATGGGCCCTCATATCCCTTCCCACTGCGAGTAGTAATGGCGTTGCAGTGGTCCTTGGGATTTACAACGGTGTTACTGGGGAATTGACCAGGAGTATGTTGATTCCCCAGAACATTGGCAATCTGAGAAATCTGAGTGTCCATTTGTTTAATGTGCTTCCCCATCTCCCCCATACCAGTTTGTAGCTGAGAGATTTCTCCCTCCATTTTTATGTTCTTGGTGTTGGAGGCTGAGATGAACTGGGTCAGGAGCTCTCTCATACTCGGCTCCTTGGGTTCATTTGGCATCCCTTGATTTGCAGCAAACCCAGGCAGAGGCTGCAAGGCATTGTTCGGATTCCCATAGGAGAAATTTGGGTGGTTCCGGTTGTTAGGATGATAAGTCATGTTCCCCGTTGGATATCCTCTGTTGTTGTTAAAATTCCTCTGGTTCACATAATTGATGTCCTCCATCTGCATCTCATTCCCCTGCTCATAACCTTGCTGAGGGAAGTTATTTTCGAACTTAGCAATGCGGGTCTCCAGTAATTTAGTGGAAGCAGTCACTTCTTTCCTCATCAACATGACCTTAGCAGCTATGTCTCCAGTGTCATCAACTGCTGCTATCCTGTGATCTCCCCTGTCTGCTGGCCAGTTGTACTCACTTTCGCCATCACTTCCAGTAAAGCTAACCCTTCCTGTGGTGGTTTAGCAGTCAATGTGTAGGGTTTGAGTCTACGATGGACAACACGAGTTTCCATTAATTAAATTCTTGCCGAGGATCGTTCTTAGGATACCAGGAACAAATTTCAATTAAATAAATCATGCGATCCTATGCATGCTCCTACAATATTAATTACAGAGGATGGATTTAGAGAATAGCTGATTTCACCGTTTGATCTACAGATCTAGATCGGAGCCAATAACAATGAAATAGATCTGGATCTGAATCTGAACGCCAGCGATGAACAGTTGTTCCTACAGATCTGATCTTCTGATCTGTTCCCTTGCTCCTTGGAAATCTGGTGAGGATTATCCACCAAGTTGAATCCGAGATCTGGAAGAATCGATCAATTCCTCCCTTCCGGATCAGCCGCGCCGCCGTTCTCTCTCAATATACTGAAAACCCTAGTTTTCACAACCTTTGATCTGGTAGAGAGAAGGCCTATATATAGTGCTAGGGTTTTGAGAAACCCTAACCCTAATGGGCTGTGAGCAATTAATGGGCCAGACCAGGGATCAGATGCAAATAATAAAGTGGGCCCTCTTTATTAATTAATCCTTCCTTGTTAAACCTAGAACATAATTAATTAATAAAACATTGTTTTAACCTTCACCACGGTAACAATGCTGACTCGCCCCTTTATTACCACGTTATTCGGAACGGGTTGCACCAAACTAACATGATCCACATATTTAAGGTTTTAGACATTCATTAATTAATTTGACTTATGACAATCAGCCACAATTAATTAATCTCTTATTTCCTGAGTAATGCCACTCACCCCTTTTCACTTATGCCTGAATTAAATAATTCAACCTGCAGGGTTTAACATAATGAACCTTGTGAGCTCCTTAGGGAATGTCACCATCCTAGAACGGATATGCTTACCTAAACGTCCAGACTAAGCAGGCCACACACAAATCGCCAACACCCAAAATACAGGTATAAGAGTACATGTAAGACTCGCCACCAAGGTAAATCAAAGTGCGGTCAATCTGTGTGTGCCCCTTATCCTTCAGTTAGGTTTAAGATCATAGGAAGTATGTTAGGGATCTGGCTCATTCATATGTCAATGAGAATGGCGCATCCCACTGTTGATCCCATCAATACATAACCATGTACCGACACATCAAGTAGCTAGGATAAGCCCACTTATGAACCGATGTGCCGCAGCTTAGACCGACAGCCTATCCAGGAACCGTCTTAGCTGTGATACTGTTTATATCTCGCTAGGTCAAACAATCCATATGATCCTCTGTGATCTCCTACACACCATATGGTCATCCCTATCTACGAGATAATAAGATATTATGGTTCGTTGTATGTTTGTTCTATCAGACAGCGAGCATTGTTGCGGCAACATATATGAAGACCAGTGTACAAAACACTTAATCATATATGCTTTCAGTATATAATCCCAACAATCTCCCACTTATACTTAAAGCATAATACCATTGCTTTACCAAAGTATTAAGTGTGTCTATACTGTCAATCACTCCCACTGCATTCACGTCACCTCTTGTCCCAATTTCTCGTATGATGTGATTCCACACATCTTATGTGTTTCACCACCTTGTGAGTCTTGGGTTCCTTTGAGTTTGTCATTGCACCAACATAATCACAATTCCTTGTGATTTAATTAGGCAAACTCAGAACACACACCTCTAGAGGATGACATCGGAGCTATACTGCTTCTTGCGAAGCTAATGAAGCTGACAAAAACTCAGCCTTCATACCGGAATCCGCAAAACACTTCTGTGTTAGATTCCTATAACTCCTCCTCCAAGGCCAACACATAGTTAGAGGTCTATTTCCTTTCCTTATGATCCTCCTGGATATCCGATGCCATTCAACTCACAAGGCTCATTCATTAACCAATGAGCCTATCCAGAGTTGAACTGATATCTGTTTATCATGCTTATAGCATAACAGATATCTAACCTTGTTCATTTACAACATAGAAAGATAACAATCTTTCTTGCTATGAACGACTTACCACAGAATCAATTTAAGCGACTTGAGATACCTGAACATCCTTTTCTTGTGACAGCACAAGACTTTAACTCAAAAGATGTTCCAAGATCTCATAAGTCCTACTTCTGAAACTGTTCGGATAACCATCCTTCATGCCTGAAAATATCTCTACACCGTTTTCGAATGTGAAAATACCATCTACATGATGTGCAAGGAAAAACCATGCTTCCGCTGACACATAACTGGTACATAAAACTCTCATTTTTGATTGACAATATCGAAATGTCTGTTTCATGACTTTGAAGCTCCCTTAAGTTCATACTTGAACTACCTTGGCTTCCAGACATGATGCTTTGCACATAACTTATCTGGTTGTTGCATACAAATGTCGTCACCTTTTATCAAGGTACCCGCTTATAAAATACGGATGACATCATCTATCTTCCAGATATTTAGATTCATATGTGTTGTTATGGTTAAAAGAATTCGAATGGGTTTAACAGTTGAAACCAGTGAGAAAGTCTTGTTGTGAAACATACCTTACGCACTAACCTAGATATTCGAATATACTAGGTTACCATTCGAGCATTTCTTTCCTTGTATATCAATCAGTTACTTATAGCTGGAAAGCTATTTGGCAATCACTGATCCCGATACACGACCATAACATTTACTGATTCATTTTTGAATCCATGACTTGACGTCATTAAGCCGCATCATTTGTCTTAACAGCTTCGTTGCGCTTTAAGGGATGAGTACAATGTTGTTCGTTAAGCTGGGAACAAGTGCAGAGACTGTTTCCACGAACCAGTACCATTAAGCCTGTTAAGGCAACCTCCCACTGCAACGATGCTCCGTTTACGTTGTCAGTTAATGGTGCATTAATTTGTGGTTTATCACCTTACACAGGTGACCGTGCAATTGGTACCATACCTTCCAAGGTATGCTCAATATGTCACGGGGTATTTCCTGATGGATTTGAATTGTCTTCTCTAAAACGTTAGAGAACAATCTCACATTTGGATTCATGGTTGCATCCTATACAATTTGCTTGTACTTAGGATACACAAAGCAACCATCTTTTTTGTTTACCTGGAATAGCCCACAAAGCAGTACTAGCTTAAAACTTTTCTTCTAACCAATCAGTTTCCTATATCAGCTTAACAGCCGAATTACCCATCATTGCCCTTTTGACAAAGTCAAGGTCTGCTAGGGTATATGGAACTGATTTAGAAGACACTAGATTAAGCAAACATAAAACTGCTTTTGGCGCTCATCCCAAAAACCAAAATTTGGCAAAGCTGGCATAACTTATAAATTCTTAAAGAATCTTATTTCGTTTTACCTACACTATCCCAATCGAGGGATAATAGGTGTAGTTAACTGGGATGCAATCCCTTTGCTCTGCTAGATACTGTAAAACCCATCACTTAAAATACACCATTATGAATAAACCATAATGTTTTTACGGTCTTGTTTAACTTATTCTCTACCTTAGTCTTGAACGCTCTTGATTAAAGCAAGAGACTAAGACTTGTAGTGAACTAGATAAACATATCCAAATCTTAAATGATTACAGTATCAATGCCTATTAAGGCAACTGCGGAAGTAGACTCAAACCAGCAAACCAGAGCAAACACGAAATGACCTATAGAGATACAATCGCCTATTAAAAGGCCTGGTTACAATCTTATACCTCTAAGTAGTTGTCATAAGTACCATTCTTAGGAATACCTGGATTGAATCCATAATTCCATGAATTACTTAAAAACTACTTAGACTGATGTAACCTATCTCTATAGCTATTCTTTAAATTATACCTTAGAACACTGATAGTTTATGTAATCAAGTAATGAAGAGATAACCATCTATTATAGAAAACACTGTTATTCATTCATGATAGATAAACTCTATCGAATAACTGATAATCCATTACAATAGATGAAAGATATGTTTATCAAAACCAAAACAACATCTCTTCAGAAACTTGAGTTAAAACAGAGTTTTAAAACATAAACTCAAAGTAAAATCTCCATCAGCTGAAGTAGCAACTTCCAGCATCAATCTTGGAGATGGTAATCCCGCCATCTTCAAGCCTTAAGCTTGATTGCCTGCAAAGTTTAGCAAACACGATTAGTGACCTCAGTTACCACTACCCACTAAGGAGTAGAAAACCGATACTAAACATGTTTCAACAAGCAATGCAAAAGATGACGTACCTTGTCCCTTAGTTACCAAACTTGGACAATTTACTTTCCAGTGACCCTTCTTGCCACACTTGAAACATTTGTCCTTCTTGTTTATCTTTCTTTCCTTTGTTCTCTCCTTTACCATTCTTCTTCTTCATATCATAATGACGCAATTTAGAAGAACTTTTAGCAAGAGATCTGGAATGAACTGATAAGGCAAGACTACTCCCACTGCTTCCTTCATCCCTCTTTTCTTTGACATCACTCTTTCGACTCGGAAGCAAATCAGAGTGATTCACAGAAAAGACTGAAGAAGCTTCTGTTGATACAAGATCCTTGAGCAGACTGTGAACAGTATACTCACTCTTGTTTTTCTCAACAGAAATTCTGAAGTCAACAAATGACTTCGGTAATGTGTTGAGTATCAAGTCAATTTTGACATCAGACCACCCATTAATGTGTACTCATCCACGAGCTGGATGAGTGATTCCACATGCCCACATACCAAACAGTTCTGATCCATTTTCTGTCTTACAATATGCTTGATAAGACTAGATCTAGCATGTCCATCGAGTCCGCCATATGCTACGTCAAGACGTCGCATAATGTCATACGCAAACCATACATCACTATAACGAGGACGCAGTGCATCTGACATATCAGCCAAGACATACTGTCTGGCCATGCCATTCGACCACATCCACATGTGATACTGTGCACGCTTCTCATCGGAAGATGTATCGGTCGGCGAACTCGGACATGGAGTTTGCAGAACAAACAAATGTCCAAATGAATCCAAGAGCTTGACAATGTCACTTTTCCATCCAGGAAAATTCGGACCAGTCAAGGAATTGTGTACGATTGAATTAATGAGCGATACAATAATAGACATATCTGAAAACAAATAAGCGAATTAAAGTAAGCACATACTACGAACAATTGAAACAAATATGCATAGAACCTTTAGATAAAATAATGCAATTTGCTTCCTCCAATTGCCCAAGCTAATTCACTGCAAGCTGCCCCGACAGACGTTTACAGCAAACGCTCAACCAGACCAAAATGGTCCTTTAATTTCTTAACATGCCAGGTATCTTAAGCAAAAGAAATTAATATTGGAGATCTCAAGACCATGTTCACCTATCCGGAGCAGGGACCTCTCAAAAGAGTGATACTCCAGGAAACATCTAAGCCAAAGTAACCACAAGCCTAACTCCGGATGATAAAAGGCGATTTAGCATACGTACTCGACCCATACCGCATGCCCTTTATATCCTTTGTTATCCCACTTAGATTAATCTTAGAGACCAGTGAAAGTTGTCTCAATGCAAGCTGCCCCAGCAGACGTTTGCTCAGAGGCTTCCACTTCTCATCTTAAAATAAGTGTTTTATTTGGAAACCTCATCGCATTGGAACTGGTGAGGGACCTCTAACACAAGCTGTCCAAGCAGACGTTTACGCTTCGATATGCCCCACTTCCAATGAGAGGTCGTATTTGTGGAGGTCTAATGATTTTGGTTAGAAAAGAACCAAAATCCAGCTTAGTATTTTAATTCTAAAGGTTTAATGCGCACACATTATTTTATGTTGCCATAAATTATGTCACACCCAAAATTCCATCATAAATTAATATGATCCCTGAATTTATAGACATAATTTAAAACATAAAATAAATCACATAAGACATGCTCAAAATTAAATTGCAACATGCTTATAACAGTAAATAATTAAAGCAAATAAGCATGCTTTCCTATTATTTACTAGTGCGGATTTAATAAATCACATCAGTACGAGAAATAGTTAAATAAACAAATAAAATTTCTCGTGGCCCCTCAGATGCGATTACAACTGAAAATAATTAAATCTAACTATTACAAGATTTAATTTCTGTACAGATCTTCAAACTGGGCCTCCGTTGGACTTGAAATCTGATTTGAACTTTCATTAACAGCAATTGGGCTTCAATTAGGGTTTCTGGCCCAAAATAGTAGCCAAACCCTAATTTCCAGGACAGCGGACTGCCTCCGGGCCGATGGGGCCGAGCTCCAGCCCGGGCAGCCACAAACCCTAGCTAGGAAACCCTAGCCGCCAGCCACCAGGCCAGCCCGCCGCGCCGCCTTTCCGGCCGCCGCCTGCGGCTAGAACCCGCACCCAGTCCATCGCCCGCGCTCAGCCCCATCGCCAGACGATCTGCCGCGCCATGGAGTCACCATTTCCGGCGACTGGGAGTTCACACGACGCAGCATCAAGGCTGCGCAGCAGCTTTCCCCTCCGCGACCTCCATCGCCTCTGCTCAGCCGTGCGTGGCCCTTCCCTCTGCGCGCAGCCACCATCACCGCCGGTCGCCACTGTCGCTGCGCACACCAGACACGCCCGGCGTGAGCCCGACCTGCTGCAGCCAGCCGTGCGAGGCCTTGCCTCTGCCCGCGACCGCCACCACCGGCTCTGCATCAAAACGTGATGGGGAGAGAGAAGGACGGGCGCGGCCCAGCTGCAGGGAAAACTCCCCGCCGCCGCCACCCGTTTGCGCCGCCTCGGCTGGATCTGGGAGCTCCGCCGGATTCGCGCGCAGCAGCCAAGAAAAAATTGGGTGCGGCCCAGCCACAGGCGTTCTGCCTGTTGCCGCCACCCTGCTGCCGACGCCGTCGCCGTCGGCGAGTTCTGGTGGGTGAGGGGGCTGAAACCTAGGCACTGGTTCTCCATGTTTGTTCTTCGTCCTCTCTTCTCATTCTTTCTTCCGGATCTCAATTCCCCAATTTTTACAGATTTGAAATAAAAAGAAAATACAAAAATAGATCTAGATCTATTACATGATTTCCTATCAAATCTAACCACGGATTTTCTCGTGGTGAATAACAGATCCAAAAACGAGAAGGCCACGAGAACAAAAAGCATCCATGAACATAAATATTTATTTAATTTCAATCTATCCATGATAGAGCCTAAGAACATGAACCTGGCTCTGATACCAATTGTAGGGTTTGAGTCTACGATGGACAACACGAGTTGCCATTAATTAAATTCTTGTCAAGGATCGTTCTTAGGATACCAGGAACAAATTTCAATTAAATAAATCATGTGATCCTATGCATGCTCCTACAATATTAATTACAGAGGATGGATTTAGAGAATACCTGATTTCACCGTTTGATCTACAGATCTAGATCGGAGCCAATAACGATGAAATAGATCTGGATTTGAATCTGAACGCCAGTGATGAACAGTTGTTCCTACAGATCTGATCTTCTGATCTGTTCCCTTGCTCCTTGGAAATCTGGCGAGGATTATCCACCAAGTTGAATCCGAGATCTGTAAGAATCGATCAATTCCTCCCTTCCGGATCAGCCGCGCCGCCGTTCTCTCTCAATATACTGAAAACCCTAGTTTTCACAACCTTTGATCTGATAGAGAGAAGGCCAATATATAGTGCTAGGGTTTTGAGAAACCCTAACCCTAATGGGCTGTGAGCAATTAATGGGCCAGACCAGGGATCAGATGCAAATAATAAAGTGGGCCCTCTTTATTAATTAATCCTTCCTTGTTCAACCCAGAACATAATTAATTAATAAAACATTGTTTTAACATTCACCACGGTAACAATGCTGACTCGCCCCTTTATTACCACGTTATTAGGAACGGGTTGCACCAAACTAACATGATCCACATATTTAAGGTTTTAGACATTCATTAATTAATTTGGCTTATGACAATCAACCACAATTAATTAATCTCTTATTTCCTGAGTAATGCCACTCACCCCTTTTCACTTATGCCTGAAAATAATTCAACCTGCAGGGTTTAGCATAATGAACCTTGTGAGCTCCTCAGGGAATGTCACCATCCTAGAACGGATATGCTTACCTAAACGTCCAGACTAAGCAGGCCACACACAAATCGCCAACACCCAAAATACGGGTATAAGAGTACATGTAAGACTCGCCACCATGGTAAATCAAAGTGCGGTCAATCTGTGTGTGCCCCTTATCCTTCAGTTAGGTTTAAGATCATAGGAAGTATGTTAGGGATCTGGCTCATTCATATGTCAATGAGAATGGCGCATCCCACTGTTGATCCCATCAATACATAACCATGTACCGACACATCAAGTAGCTAGGATAAGCCCACTTATGAACCGATGTGCCGCAGCTTAGACCAACAGCCTATCCAGGGACCGTCTCAGCTGTGATACTGTTTATATCTCGCTAGGTCAAACGATCCATATGATCCTCTGTGATCTCCTACACACCATATGGTCATCCCTATCTATGAGATAATAGGATATTATGTTTTGTTGTATGTTTGTTCTATCAGACAGCGAGCATTGTTGCGGCAACATATATGAAGACTAGTGTACAAAACACTTAATCATATATGCTTTCAGTATATAATCCCAACACAATGACCCTCCAGCTGAAGCATTCACATGCTTCTGGGTCTCCCTGTCCAGCCCTTTGTAGAAATGACACATCTGTTGCTTCTCAGTAAAACCATGGCAAGGGCAGGAACGCAAGAGATCCTTGAAGCGTTCCCAAGCCTCGTACAGTGACTCTCCAGAAAACTGCCTGAACTGTGAAATCTGGGTCTGTAACTGAATAGTTTTGCTGGGTGGAAAAAACTGAATCAAGAATAGCTTGCATAGTTCCTCCCATGTTGAGATCTCATTGCAGTTCAGAGTCATATACCACGATAGTGCTCTGTCGCACAGTGTGAAGGAAAACAGGCGCAACCGCACATAGTCAATAGGCACCTGATTCTGCTTAACTGTATCGCACAGCAGAAGGAACCTCTGAATGTGTAGATGAGGATCCTCGGTGGGCAATCCCCCATACTGATTCTGTTGAGCTGTGTGTATCAGACCAGTCTTCAGCTCAAAATTCGGT
Organism: Plectranthus barbatus; assembly: GCA_026898455.1. Lineage (NCBI taxonomy): Eukaryota > Viridiplantae > Streptophyta > Magnoliopsida > Lamiales > Lamiaceae > Plectranthus > Plectranthus barbatus. Next base: position 1,014 of record JAPKLW010005729.1, on the reverse strand, counting down.
GTATCCACCTTCAGTCCAAAATCTGCATTACGATGCCTATCAGTCATCGGCTCGTACATCTCATCGATGGTGGGAGGTCGTGGTACTTCAGGACCTTGGCGCTCTTGAAGTCTTAGATTCATTTCTTGTAGCTGCCTCTGCAGCTCAGCTATCTGTGCCGCCTGATCGTCAGCCATAGTGAACGCTAACTTTCTTCGCGCAGTGTTTCTTCGGCAGGTGGATTCGATCTCCGGATCTAAAGGTTCAGGAGATGGACCTTTTGACCTGGTTCGCATATACTACCTGCACGAAAACGGACAGTGAATAGCACAGAACAGGAATTGAACAATTAAATAACAGTGCGTAAAGTAAAATCTAGAGTAAATAGCGTGATATCGGAATTAGTGTCAATTATAAATCTGTGCAATCCCCGGCAAGGCGCCAAAAACTTGATAGCCCATTTCGCAACGTGTTAATACTGCAAGTGTACAGACCACTGCAGAGGGCAAGTAATAATTTATCGATCTCGAAGATTGCAGGATCGAAGTACAATCGAGCACTAACACATGAATACCGTACTACTATCTAGATAAACCAGTAAAGGCGTTTGATTATTAATTTCCTAGACGATAACGATAAAGCGATATTTAAATAAGAAAATGGAAACTTTAATGAGAGATTAGGATCCCAGGGTAATCCACATTGAAGAGTAATCAAACAATTATTTATGCAATTCAATTCCAAGTTTAATTTCCAGAGATGTGAGTTAATCGCGAAAATTATTATCAGGTGATCCTCCCGGACTCTAAACCATAATATGGAGATAAAAGATCATGTGACTCCTCCCGGACAATTGCTCTAATAAATCTGATTTAATTGCATCTTAATTGATAACCTAGACCTCCCGGTTCAAAAACTATCAACTCGAATTACAATCAACGGCCAGTATCTCGTAATTTATGAAAATCCCAATTGAAATCAGAACATTAATGAAAAAGGAAAATCAAATCACATAATATAATGAATGAAACTCAA
>JAPKLW010005728.1:0-19717 GCA_026898455.1 Plectranthus barbatus | reverse complement strand
ACAGCTTGTTCTTTTGCACACTTAGAAAATCCGAGCTGCTTCAGACTTTTATCCAAACGGATATTCCAGGCTCGAGGGGCTTGTCGTAGACCATACAATGCTTTGTTTAACTTGTACACAAGATGCTCTTTATTTTTCACAACAAACCCATCAGGTTGTGTCACATACACTTCTTCCTCAAGATCACCATTTAAGAATGTTGATTTTACGTCGAGATGGTGTACCTGCCAACCACGATTAATTGAAATAGCAAGCATAACTCGTACCGTATCAAGTCTAGCAACCGGTGCGAACACTTCTTCAAAATCCACACCATGTTGTTGAATGTATCCCTTCGCTACGAGTCTTGCCTTATGTCGGACCACATCACCATCAGAGTTTCTTTTAATTTTGTAAACCCATTTCACTCCTATGGGTCGGTGTCCAGCTGGTAAATCAACGAGACTCCATGTTCCATTCTTCTCAATTGCATCAATTTCCTCGACCATTGCTTTCTCCCAAACAGAATGTCCAGCAGCTTCACGAAAGTGCATCAGTCAGCAATAGTTGTTCATCTACATCACCTTCTTCCTCCTGAAGATCAACTCTTCTTGCAACACGCATAATATCACTCATGCGTCTGAAACGAACAGGTCCATCATTTGTGCTTTCTGATGATGGTGTTACAGGTACGTGTACTGGAGATTATAGCGCAGGTGAGTCGTCACTCCTTTCTGCCATGGGACTCGCGGATTTGCTGGGTCCGATTCTGACTCATAAAAAATATTTTCTTGAACAACAAAGTGATTGTCATCAGTAGTTTTTGCACCTGCATCCCAATTCCATTCGACATTTTCTTCAAATTTAACATCTCGACTTATATGAATTTTACCTCGTTGAGGGTCATAAAGCCGATGTGCTTTGCAGCCATCTTCTACGCCAAAATACACCATCGCTTTGCTTCGATCATCAAGTTTTTTCAGGTGCGGCATTGTCACCTTTGCATGAGCTACACAACCGAACACCCTTAAATGAGCAAGATGTGGTTTCTTGCCATACCAAGCTTCAAATGGTGTGCACTCTTCTAGCGCCTTTGTCGGTAGTGAGTTCAAAATGTAGACAGCATGCCTCACGGCCTCCCCCCAAAACTCTCCTGGAACTTTCATACTTTTAAGAAGGGATCTCGCCATTTCCATCACTGTCCGGTTCTTACGTTCTACTACGCCATTTTGTTGTGGGGTGTATGGCGCAGTCAAGTGTCTCTGAATGCCTGCATCTTCACAAAATTTGGTGAATTCAGTTGAAAGGAACTCGCCGCCCCGATCAGTTCTCAACGTCTTCACTCGGTGTCCACTGACGTTTTCCACTTCTTGCTTGAATTTTTTGAAAACAGCACACGCTTGATCTTTTGATCTAATCACAAAGACTCACATCCATCTCGAATAACCATCAACAATAAGCATAAAATAATTGTTACCAGCTGGGGTAGATGGTGCAATCGGACCACAAAGATCAGCATGTAATAGTTCCAGCGGTTTTTCTGCTCGATAATTTGCTTCTGGTGGAAAAGGTTGTCGTGCTTGTTTAGCAATTAAAAAACCCTGGCACAACTTATTAGGATGCAAAATGAGGGGCACTCCAACCGCCATCTTCTTCTCGGCTAGCATTTTTAAAGAATTAAAATTAGCATGCCCAAGTCGAGCATGCCACAACCACGTTTGATCTGTTATGTTTGCAAGCAAACATACTGGAGCACATGTTTTTATTACAGCTTTATATAGCCGATTTGGAAGACTTTTAATTTTTATCAGTAAGGTGCCATTTGAATCATACAGCCACAAGTACTCCCCTTTTATAATAATCTTGCTTCCTCGTTCGGCTAATTGACCAACACTTATAATATTATTGCGCAAAGCGGGAATAAAATATACCTCTGTGAGAAGTCGCTGCTCACCTCCCTTGAATTGGAAACGTATAGTTCCTTTTCCTTTAATTTCCACTGCGGATCCGTCACCAAACTTCACAAGTCCTTGGATAGACTCATCCAAGTCCTGAAAGTGTTTGCGCTGCCCAGACATATGATTACTTGCACCGTTGTCAAAGTACCAGGTGTCACTTTCAGAACCGTCATCGCCTTCGACCTGAAGTCGTGGTTCTATCTGCACCTCATTCAGGAGAACTATCTTCTCTTTTTCCACGATTGTCATTAATAGGAGTGCAGGTTCTTCTTCATCCTTGCGTGTCAAATTCGCCTCGGCAACACTTGGTTTGCTCCAACATTCAGAAGCATAGTGGCCCATCTTGTCGCAATTGAAACATTTGATGTGGCTCTAATCACGGCCATTGCCGCTAGCGGTCTTCCCTCCTTGATTGCGCAATGTGTCACCGCGTTCGCCTCTACCACGGCCTCTTCCACGACCACGTCCACCCCGGCCACGATTGTTGTTTCCTGCGTGGAAGTTTTTACTCTTATAATTTGATGGTGCAACATCTCCTTTATCTTTTTGTCGCGCCTTCCATTCAGCTTGAGTGAGGAGAAGTTGCCCATGTCCATTGCCACTAGGTGCACGCATACGCATCCGCTCCTTGAATGTTTTCAGACGCCCGACTGCTTCCTCAAATAACATGGTTTTGAGGTCACAAAATTGCTCGATGCCGGCAATGACTTGGTAGTAGTGATCTGGAACAGTGTCAAATAATTTTTTAATCATTGCCAAATCGTCAAGTGTTGCTCCCAGACTGGAATACCTTGCAGACATTCCATTCAGCCTTCCGGCATACTCATCTAGCGTTTCTCCATCCTTCATTCGCATCACATCAAACTCACACTTGAGTGTTTGAAGCCTTGCCGACTTAACGCGATCTGCACCAACAAATCTAGTTTTCAAGCGCTCCCAGACCTCTTTTGCAGTCTTTTCCTTCGCAACTTGCAACAGGAGATCTTCCGGGAGTGCTTGGAAGAGATACGCCCGCGCCATCTTGTCTTTTTTTCTGATCAACTTCAGCTCCTTCAGCTGGTTCCACAGCCTCCCAGACACCCTGGGCTTCCATTAGAGCCTCCACCTTAATTGCCCATGTGATGTAATTCGTCATCGTTAGCTGCGGGTAGACAAACGGCACACCGCCGGCTTCCTTCACCCCAACATTTTGCGTAACGATTGACATTGGCTTGAATCTAAAAATTTTGGGCATAAGATTGTGGCTGGCTCTGATGCCAGATATTGGAAAAGAAAAGAACAAGAAATAGAAAAACAACTTTTTCTTACATTCACTCTCTGAAACATCATTCCATTACACAAATATATAGAGTTCAAATGAACTAAAAAACATTTAAAACTAAAAGTAAATGCCAGATCATGGGGCAGCCATGAAATGCAATTATTTGCATAAAAAAACTGAAAATAACAGCTAAATTAAAACACATCAAATGTGGTTAGACCAAATTAACTTCATTTTGTAACAGCCACATTTGTAACAGCCATGTCATGATTAATTCCAACAGTGCAATCTTCTAATTTCTTCTCTTCGTCTTTTCCAGCCATCTCCAACAATTTGAATCCGAGTTGTACCTGATTATCAACACTGGAAAATCAGAACAACAATTGGCAAACACAACATAGCACGCTTTAATCATAGCGAAAAAACCTACACAATGAAATGTGCAATCACAATTTACAGTTGCTTTGATTCAAGTTCCTGTTCGAGTCGGTAGTTTTAGGGGTGTAATCGAACCGAGTCGAGCCGAGTAGTGTCGTGCTCAAGTTTGACTCATTTAGTATCGAGTCGAGCTTCGAGCTTTTTTGTCGAACATTTTGAAGTTCACGAACTTTATCGAACTTTAATCGAGCCTAAACAAACTTCCTAAATTTGGAATATATTTAAAATATTCATTATTATTTTGAAAGAAAAAGTTATTTATCAGAAAATTAATAATATATTCATGCTCAAATTCTAAATCTTATCCTTATTAGAAAGATTTATCATTATTGTTACCCTTAAATTAAGAAAGATATTACTTTTATAAAATTAATTATTTTATATTTCTTACTAATTTTAGCTAACGAGCTTGCTCACGAGTCGAATACTTTGATGCTCAAGTTTGGTTCGTTTAACAAACGAGCTTCTCGAAACAAATTCGAATGAGCTTTTATCGAGTCGAGATCCGAGTAGCTCACGAACAGTTTGACTCATTTACAACCTAAGTAGTTTTGGGGTGATTGAATTTAGAAATTAAATGGATTAAAAAGTGGACTAGAACGACGTCGTAGAGTTTGAAGGGTTCTCACCTTTTGGGCTTTGCAGTGGCATTGATCTGGGCTCGATTTTAGCCCAATGAGTAAAACACGCAAAAACTCTCGCACGAGCAAACAGTAGTAGAGAGAGAGATGAGGGGAGTTGGGGGACCGTTATTGTGCATCAGCGATCTGCTAAGCGACGTCGGTGAAGAAAACTCCGGCGTCCCCCACGACCAAGCGCCACCGATCAACGCCGCCGTCCTTTCTAAGCTTCCGACTTCTGAACTCCCTAATCTATTCCAGGTAATCTCTAACAGAAATACAATTATTACTTATTCATTCTGTTTTTCACGATCCGTTAATGTCTGCTTTTAGGAATCTTCTGGAGTCTCCTAGTTTTGATTCACGTTTTTTAATTGTACAGTTTTTTAACGGTAGGATTAATCGATGGATTCTAGATTATCTGGCCAATTGAAGAATGAAATAGCTATGAACATAAAATTGTGAAATGAACTCGTAATCGGTAACTTCTTTTTCATTTGGAATTTATGAGCTCGTGGTTTTATATTTTTCTCCAATTGTACATGTTTGGATTGAGGTTTCTAAAATCTATGAATGATCATTTTGAGAAATGTTTTTTTTTTTTGGGGTATTTTACTTCTCAAACTGTGTAAGAATTTATTTCATTTTTCAGGAGAATTTCAATGAACTGAAAGGAGCTCTTGAGGGTGCAGACCACTCTTGGACTGCTCTTACACTCAAGGTATGTTTCTCTCTTGTTCGACTTCGACTTTTGGTTACAGACATTTATCGATTGCAGAGCTCAAGCATCTTACCGAATATCGATTAGGCCAAAGAAATAGATGAATTGGTTTTGCTCTCTATCAAGATAGTGATTGTCATTTCATGCATCAGTTCTCATTCTCGAAAAATATAGAGAAAGTTCCCTCAATATGTGCCATAAAGGGGCTTAGCAATAACAAAAGGGAAGTGATATTGCTCAGTGTGATCTGCTCCATTTACAGTTATTGCTTCCCTTCAGGTTCATTTATGGTTATTGCTTATGCAAGCATAGTAACTAAATAACTCCATCATGTTATCCCCCTTTGATCATTGAAGGATTTGCAAATTATTTGCGGTTAAACGTTATGAAGACGCTGCTTGATCATTATTGTTGTGGGTGATTTTTGTATCGTGCGGAGACCTAAATGAATTCAAGAACAAACCGAAGAGAAAAAAAAAAAACAGAAAATAAAGAACACCGAATTTATACTAGTTCAAGTATGCACTCTATATCTGCTTTATAAGCTTGTTGTACTATTTATTATTGATCGAGGGATACAATCGATGAGGGGGTATATGGAATAATCCAATGCCTAAGTTTTGACTTTAGTGGGCCTATTTATAAGGAATTTCCCTTAGGTCAAATCTAGAAACTTGTGGGATTCGTGTGCTTCAGTTAATATAGGCTTCATGAACATGTTGTACCGAGGGTCTTCATTATTGGACCGAATTATTTAAACCCACAACACTTATTACGCATCTTTGAGATTTAGACTATTGTGTGACATCTATATCGTTATCTCCCTTGTTTCGATCAGGTTGCTGTGTTTCTCTTACTTTTCTTGGTTATTAGCTGGCGCATGAATCTCATATTTGCTTCATTCATTTTGAAAAGACTTGATGTAATTCTTGTTTTTTGATTCAAGGATCGAGTATGGCTATAGACTTGACGTGCTGATGCTTTCCTTTTTAACTGAAATGTAGTTGTGTGGTGCGCTGGAAACTGCAAGCAACTTGGTTGATACTACGAATTCTCGCGTTGCCGCCTTGTCGGAAAAGGTGGAGGATCTCGAGCGGGTTGTGAATCGGAGAGATTCTGCCGTAGCTGAAGCCAAAGCCATTCTAGGTAGAATGTTCTGTTACATTATAAGCAGCGATTTTGATTACCACCTTTTGAATGGCATGTTACATTGGGCCACGATCCTAGGTTATTTTATTTTATTTTATTTTTAAATACATACTCATATCGAACTTAGTGGCGATTGCTTAATTTTTTTCTTAAATTTTAAATTCTTTTTCCCGATCGTTTCTAGGTCATGTTTTAAGAAGAAAAAAAAATTAAGTGTTTTCCACCTATATTGTAACCTTGTCACCTCAAATATAACGAAATATGTCATACAAAATCTGACAAATTGTACGATAAACTATATCTGAATATGTTAATTGTTGGGGTATGATAAAAATTAGTTCACTATTTTGTGTTATCTGGATCAATAGTTCTCGAAGTTTCGTAAACGAACTTCAACATATTAATAAAATAAGCTAAAATCATTATGTGATTGTGAAATGGGCTAGTACAATTTTTTTCTCAATTAAACTCTATCTTATCCAATATGAGAAATTAATTGAGTTCGTGGTGGGGCCATTCTTTTTTTGTCCGGCAAAGTTGCGGGTTTCCTATATGCGAATACAGCTAACATTTTCTGCTTTCCACCACCAACCCCTTGCAAAAGAAAATAAACGAAAATCATATTTTTATTTAAAATTATTACTATGAAAAAAAGAAAGTCGGGTGAAATTTTGGCTAGAAACGCATACTTCCAACTTTTTCTCACATCTTTCCACCAAAAAAACTAATAAATAAAATCTCTTTCAGATCCATCTGTCCGTTCAAAAGTTTGAAGTTCCAATAAGCCCGTTGCTCTTTCATCCTCTGAATTGCCAGAAAAAAGTTGTTAGTTCTGAACAACAGAAATGGCTAGCATCGCACTTGCTTCCCTTCGACAATCCTTAGAAAAGATCATCCTCAACCAACATCAGAATTCCATTTCTCCTCATCAAAACGAGCAAATTAGATCTATCTATGACCAAGTCCTTTTCCTTCAACACTTTGCTCACCATTCACCGGGGAAGCCTGATTTTTGTTGAATTATCCCACATCGGCCATGGACCTAGCACTATATAATAGTGGAGGTCCCCTCTCCTTACAAGCCGGTTTTGTAGGGAGAAGTGGGGATCTTCACATGGTATCAATCGCAGGAATTTTTCGATCCTGATTCTTTCTCTATTTCTGGTTATCATCCATGGCTACTCCTACTGCTGAAGATAATCTTTACGAAGAACAATTGGCGCTTCATGGTTCTGATCACCCCGGAATAAGCTTGGTTTCAGTTCCTTTAACTGACTCCAATTACAGAATGTGGCGGATTGCGGCGGTTACCGCTCTCACCTCCAAAGATAAGCTAGGTATGGCCGACGGCTCCTGTGTTTGTCCTGCTTCGTCTTCAAAATATTTTCGCAAGTGGAAGAAAGTAGACAGTATGGTGCTCTCTTGGTTGAAATCCTCTATCTCCAAAGATCTGGTAAATCAATTCGCATATGTTAGTTCGACGGCTGTTCTATGGCGTGAACTTGAGGAGAGATACAGTGTCACGAATCTGTCTCTTCTGTATCAACTTAAGCGAGATATAGCATTGATGAAGCAGGATTCTTATGGTGTGACGGAATTCTATGGAAAGCTCAAAGATCTAACAGATCAATTGGAAGCTTTACGGCCGGGTATTGATTGCGAAAGCATCGCGCGAAAATATTCAGCGAAATCAGATGATTTTAAACTTGGTGTGCAGGCTGCTCTGGTTGATGCTGCCAGTGTTTTCGATAATATTCGATTGGAAGATCGATCTATGGAGTTTCTACTGGGGTTGAATGATTCGTTCTCGGTTGAGAAAAATCAAGTGTTACTCTCTGATCCCTTACCTTGCATTACTAGAGTTTACTCTACGATGATTAAGGCTGAACAAAATCGGCAGGTGGTTGATAATTTTCACATGACATCTGACACTGTAGCCATGCATGCGAAACCGCAATGGTCTCGTGATTCTCAGCGTCCTCGTCAGTTTCAGAGACGTGATTATACTCCGATGGTTTGCTCGCATTGCAAACGAACTGGACACACCGCTGCCAAGTGCTTCAAACTTGTTGGATATCCAGATTGGGTGGATCAGAATAAGCGCAAAGGTCCTCCTCTTGCAGCAATGGTGTCTGATAGCCCTTTGGACTGGAATGAAAATGCTGCTACCTCCAATCCTTCCGCTGCTGACTCGGTGAACATTGCTTTCATTCCGGAGTTTGCAGGTAACTCATTCCCTGCTGCTTCTAGTTCTATGCTTGATAACTATATTAATGTAGACTCTTGGATAGTTGATACTGGGGCCACCAGTCATATGTGCAACTCACTCGATTTATTGTCATCCCATTCACATACTACATCTCTTATTCCTGTTTGTCTTCCTGATGGAAGTGTACAACATGTCTCTCACATTGGTAACTCCATTCTATCTTCCTCTCTCACTTTAAAATCAGTCCTTTACATTCCTTCATTCAAGTTCAATCTATTATCTGTCATCAAAGCCTCACGCGACACCAATCTTGGTTTTGTTTTCTTTGGTTCTTGTTGTTTTATCCAGGACCTTAAATCTAAGTCCATCATTGCTGCTGGCCATATGATCAGACACCTATACATCATCAACTCTTCTTCATTCGCACCTTCTGTCATACATGCTGCTCAAGCCAAGATGGATTTTCAGCTCTTGTTCAAAAACTCTCCTATATCTTGTAATCTTTCCATTGATGTAGCCACATGGCATTCTAGATTGGGACATCCCTCAAATAAAGTGTTTACTCAGCTCAAATCTTGTATTCCTATTTCTTTACATAATACCATTCCACCTTGTGATATTTGTGTTCGAGCCAAACAGTATACTGACTCTTTTCCTCACAGTCATATAAAATCTAGTTCATGTTTTGAGCTTCTCCATCTTGATGTCTGGGGACCATATCGTACTATTTCTAGGTCTGGATCTAGATTTTTTCTTACCATCGTCGATGATTTCAGCAGATGCACATGGACCATACTTCTAGCTCACAAAAACCAAGTCCCAAACACCCTCACCTACTTCCTCAAATATATCCAAACACAGTTCCAAACCTCTGTTAAAATCATCCGCTCTGACAATGGTTCAGAATTCATGAATGACACATGTAAAAAATTGTTTACATCCCTTGGCATTCTACATCACACATCATGTCCCTACACGCCTCAACAAAATGGGGTTTTTGAGCGTAAACATCGACATCTCTTACAAGTTGCTAGAGCTCTACTTCTCCAGTCAAAATTGCCTAAAATATTCTGGGGCGATGCTATTCTCACAGCTACACACATCATTAATAGACTCCCCACTCCTCTTCTACAATGGCAATGTCCTTATTTTATCCTTTATCAGAAACTTCCAGATTATACCTCTCTTAAATCATTTGGGTGTTCAGCTTTTGCTTTGATCAAGTCAAAGAATATAGATAAACTTGATAGCAGATCATACTCTGGGGTTTTTGTGGGATATCCTACTACTCAAAAAGGGTTTAAAATTTTTATTCCTGATCTAAACCGGGTTGTTGTCTCAAGAGATGTTGTGTTCCATGAACATGTATTCCCTTCTATCCCCGCTGCTACAGATACTCCTGTTCTTCCTATGTGTTCTCCTATTTTTTCTACAGATGATGAGTTTATCTCCCAGCCACCAGTTCATACTCCCTCACATTCTCCTCTCTCCATCTCACAGCCATCAGTTCACACTCCCTCACAATCTCCTCTCTCCTCAGGGTCTACACCAAACACTGCTATCACCCACACTTCGGCTGAATCTGTTCCTACTTCCTCCAACCCACCAATCAGACAAAGCACTCGTACTAAACACCCTCCATCATGGTTAAAGGATTACACTACTTCTCTATCTTGCATTAATGATCCTGTTTCTTTCAGCTGTTCTTTAGCTCATAGTTTCATTGATTCGGTGGCTCTATTATCTACATTTCATGAGCCTACTACATTTAATCAAGCTCGAACTAACCTTAAGTGGCAGGAAGCTATGCAATCAGAAATTGATGCTCTTGAGAGGAACCATACATGGGAGGTCACTTCCTTACCTGAAGGCAAGAAACCGGTTGGTTGTAAGTGGGTGTATAAAATCAAATGTAACTCTGATGGTTCTATAGAACGTTACAAGGCTCGTTTGGTTGCAAAGGGTTTTACACAAGTTGAGGGTGAGGATTTTAATGATGTATTTTCTCCTGTTACAAAGGTGGTAACTATCAAATTATTTGTTGCAATTGCTGCCCTTTATTCTTGGCCTATTCATCAAGTTGATGTGAACAATGCGTTTCTTCATGGTCAGCTATCTGATGAAATATATATGCTGCCACCTCCAGGGTATTCCAAGGTACAAGAGGGCCAAGTTTGCAGACTTAAGAAGTCTTTATATGGGCTGAAACAAGCATCTAGGGAGTGGAATACTGAGCTCACTTCCAAATTATTAAACTTTGGTTTTGTTCAATCACAGCATGATCATTGCCTGTTCATGCTTCATTCTGATAATGATCATATTTTCCTCATTGTATACGTTGATGATGTTCTTATTACTGGTTCCAGTTCTCATCTTATTCAGCAGGTGAAAGATCATCTCCATTCTCTATTCACAATCAAAGACCTTGGTGCTGTGAAGTATTTTTTGGGGATGGAATTCAATAGATCTGATCGTGGCATTTTTATTTCTCAGTCCAAATACACAACTGACATATTAAAGGACATGAGCATGTTAGATTGTTCTCCTTCTTCAACCCCGTTGCCTCCTGGTTTCAGATTTCAAGCCAATGATGATTCTTCTTCTCCTTTACTTGATGATCCCATGAAGTATAGACGGCTTGTTGGTCGTTTGCTATACCTCAACTACACACGTCCTGATCTCACATATGCTGTTCAACAGCTAAGTCAATTCGTGCATTCACCTCGACAAGATCATTGGAATGCTGCCATCCATGTGTTGCGGTATCTCTCGGCTTCTCCATCTAGAGGTATCTTCTATTCTTCATCCAATCGCCTTCAGCTTCGTGTTTATTCAGACTCTGACTGGGGCGCCTGTAAAACATCTCGGAAGTCTTTATCTGGATTTTGTATATTCTTGGGTGATTGTCTCTTATCTTGGCGATCCAAGAAGCAGCCCACTATAGCCTGTAGTACTGCCGAAGCCGAGTATCGTGCAATGGCTGCAGCAGTCCATGAACTTCAATGGCTGAATTTTATGTTACGCGATTTTGGATGTTCGGTTCCTCTTCCTGTCCAACTGTTTTGTGACAATAAAGCCGCTATCCATATCACTGAGAATGCTGTCTTTCATGAGAGGACAAAGCATATAGAGATTGATTGTCACGTCGTGCGGGAAGCATTCAAAGCTGGTCTCATTTTGCCCACACACATTTCATCTTCTTCCCAGCTCGCCGATGTGTTTACGAAGGCTGTTTCTGTTCATCTTTTTCATTCTTTGGTTTCCAAGCTGCACCTATGGGAGGTACAGCTTGAGGGGGGGATATTGAGGATAGTGCGTGTAGAAGACACGCACGGAAGCAAGCAACGTTGATATTCTCGTGTGCATGGACTCATGCAGAAGGTTCCGCACGTGCATGAATATATCAACCATTCATTGTTTTGTGATTCAAGTTTGTTACGTGGTTAGTTAGGATATTTTCAGCTTCTAGATACTTCCTCCATGTATTATAAGAAGGAGACGGTTGTATTTCTTTTCGATGATGAACATTTTACTATCAATGAAGCTTCTTCTCTGATCTAGTTTCTGTGCTTCATCACATAATTTCACATGGTATCAGAGCCAGGTTGGTTCGATGTGGGACCCGATTTATCCCGATGATGGGACTTGTGATTTGTCCTTATGATAGGACTCGATTTATCCCGATGATGGGACTTGTGATTTATCCCAATAATGGGATCCCGTGAAGCTCCACGCTGTGCGTGAGGGGGGTGTGTTGAATTATCCCACATCGGCCATGGACCTAGCACTATATAATAGTGGAGGTTGTAACGCCCCGTATTTTTCCAGCCTTTTATTTAATAAATTACGAAGCAAATGTCGCTACAACCAATATATTATTATTAATATTTTCAAGCGACTTCTCTATGATATCCGAATTATAGCCACGAGGACGAATAGTAAAATTCGATAAATAAATAACGGATGACGATCGGAATAATTTAATCGACTCGGTAATATTTAATATCATCGTAACAACGCGATTGGGCCGAGTTAATTATTTAAGCCCAGCCTTTTTATTTAATTGGAGAATTGGGCTAAGAGGACTCTATTTATTTAATGTGTTGGGCCAAATTAAATAGGAGCCCACATGAGAATAAATAAAATAGCCCAACCAATTAATTTAGCAAGTCCATGTATATTTTCTTATTTAATTCGTAGTCATCGAATTAATTATCGAGATGAGAATTATAGTCCGGAAAATAATTATTTTAACACCGGCAAGTTATATTATATCGATATTCCCTCCGAGGCGAATTCTGGAATTTAATTCCATTAAATGGGATGCCCAATATTTCGATACACACACATACATATATATACACGAGATGATGATCGATTTTAATCGCGAGCCAATGGACATATGATCGAGTTGTTGGAATAATTAATTCTCTACTTATTGATTTTATTAGCCATATTATTCCTATTTTAAAGATGAGAATTTAATTAAATATGGGAGACCCATATTATTATTTTATGCCCAAATATTCATACGACGTCCGATTGAGACGATTCGAAATGCCAAGGCAAGAGTTCGAAGAAAGAAAAATCGTCGTATCATTTATTTAATCATCGAATGCAAGACCATAGTGGTATAATTAAATTAGAGATCATGGGATATATTTATTCCATCATATATGTAGTGATATGATTGCTCTAGCCCCTACTTTGGCTATTTACCTACAAGGGCAATTAGTTACAAAATGAAATTCAAATTATTAGAGGGCAAACATGGAAAGTATGGTTGTGATCATTACACACTATCAATCAAGACATGCAAGACTTATATCACACTCCACCCTCTCATATCTCCCTCACCAAGATCGACCCCCTCCCCCATTTTACTAACCAAATTCATTTTATTGATTCTCCAAAAATCATATCACCATTTCACTCCATCTTCTCCAATAATTCCCTGAAACTTTTCTCTCTCTAAACTCCATTGAAACCTCCATTAAAACAGCCCCTTTGAAGCTTCAATATCCAACCCTTCCCCCACCTATTGAGCCTCCATTTTTACATAAAGCTTATCTCCTTCACCTCCTCTACGCAATGACGTAAGAAGCCCTATGATCGGAGCACATTGACCTCAAGCACGAAGTGGAATCAAGCTTCAAGTAGGAGAAACGTAATCCCCACGAAGAGAGGAGCAAGAATATACAAAGATCTAAGCTAGAAGACGTTGGAAGCAACTCTAAAATTTGGAAGAACTTTTGTGGCGATTTTCTCCCTTCAAGTAGATAATTTCTACACTCCCTATGACTTCCTTGTTATGAATATGTGATTGCATGTAGGATCAAGAAGTCACAAATTAAATTTTTAAGGGAGATGGTTTAGATGAGCATGCCTAGGCCTAAGCTTGATATATAATGCATATTGATGAGCATAGAACACATATATATGATTGCATGTTAGATCAAGCTTGAGAATCATGACCTTTCATGTTTAAAGTTGATATTCAAACTTAGATGGATCTGAAATTGATATATATGAAGCTTGGGGATGAGATAATGGCATGTATGTTGAGAAACCATGTGTTGATGAGATTTGAGAGCATGCCCTGTTTTGGACAGAGATTAAAATGAGTACGGATGATTACTGGATGGTTGGATTGAGTTGATTTTAGAACTGTATAAACTAGAATGAGTTATGAATCTGTAGAATTTGGAATTTCATGAATCGGAGTTGTAAAACTCGAGTTATAAACATTTTAATAATATGTGGCAGATTCTGGCAGTTTAAATTGCACGGCCTTAAAATCATATTTCTAGACCTTGGAAAAATCTGGTTTTTATAATATGAACTCCAGACATGTTAATTAATAATATGTATAAAAATCAGACCATTTCACTAAGTACATTAATTATTAAAAATTCGGGAAGTTGATAGCTGAAATCTGAAATTGCTGAAACTTAATTAGGAAATTGCTTATGATAGGATTCACCGTTTTTAAATGAAAAATTGTTTTAACGAACCGTCACTTCGAGCACGTGCACATTAAAATCTTGTTTTTATAAAATTAAAACCAGCCTCACTAGATGTCTAGATCATTGTTGTTGTTGTCTTAAAAAAAATGAACTAATTAACTAGATAATAACTCATATTGTGGACTTAGGATAATGTGATTAATTTTCAGATTTCACTAAAGTATTCTAAGGCCTAATTGTATAATTGGTTCACTTAGTTAATTAAAAATAATTGCTTAGATTAATAATAAGTTGTTAGTACTAGATCACTAAATTCCATTACCCTTAATTAATAACCAATATAGCAATTTGGTATGAACTTGTTAACTAGCTTAATAATTTGACTAAGTTAATGAACCTTGTTTAATAAGATAAAACTTAGAAGTCTTGAAATCTTGTTCTTTATACTTTTCGAATTGCATAATTTGCAATTGGGTAAATAATTGAATTAAGAGCTTAGATAATTATTTTAAGTCATAAACATTGTAGTAATTTATTCGAACTTTAATTAGGTACTTTAATCTCCAAGAAGGAAGCATCCACTAGCGGAACTAAGTAATTGGATCCATCGAATCTTTTGAGGTGGGCACTACTTTATCCTATCAAATGGTTTTTGCCAATTGCTTTTCCCAAAATGATTCTTTGTTTTAAAGGCATGTTACACCGCAAAATGTTTTGGCACCGTATGATTATGATGATATGAATTGGTGGATGAATGATATATTTGGAGATGTGTTGGATCGGGGAAGTGGCTACCCCCGTGGTATTGTAAGCCTAATGCATTAGCCCGGATAGTAATAAGACTACCGGTTGGGTAAGGGTGATTAAACCTTACCGGGTAGATAGCGAGTGGCCACTCCTTTCTTACCCCTTGTGATTATGTGGATCATGATATATATGAAATGTTGATATGTTGGGAAAATGATTATGTGGTGCCTAATTGAGTGGGAGCTCCCAAGTGAGGAAAATGTTTTGTGCATATACATGAGGCTTTCAATAAAAACTTGTATTATGCATGAGTGTGCGGTGTTTTCATGATATATATATGTATTTGTTTTCGGGACACCGTGACCACTGGGTACATTCGTGTACTTAGCCCCTATGTGCGTTTTCCCTGCATGTAGGTACCGATTGATGAAGGTGAAGGTGACGTTATGAGGAGGGGATCGAAGGAGGAAACCGGATTGATTCTTAATTGTATTAATTGTTCGGTTTGTACTACATTTCGAATCCATTTTGCTTTTGATCATATCTTTTGAATGGCATGTATTGCACCCCTATGATTACTTGGATTTATGATCTAAACTTCTTAAATCTCATTTTGTACTAAGCTCTCAAATACTTGAATGATTGATTCGTACTTCCTTTAAATCTTGATATGATTCGAATTCTTGAAGGCTTGATTGATTAAATGCTAGTTCTTGAAACCTCTTACTAATTCTATGGTTTACTTTTGCCCAAGCATGCTAATCGTTCTTGTTCTCCTAGCATGATATGATTTGTTGGTTATGGTATCGAAGCGACGAGCTATGTCTTCATACATAGTCTCATTTGTACTTGCATTCTAAATTGAAGTATGCCCTTTTGCATTCTTTCAAGCATGACTTAAAACATAGTTCCATCATGCTTCTAAAAATTATTTGACTTCATTTTCCGTTGCGAACCATTTATCTCTTTTCCTTTCAAGCATTGTTAACTTATTGCCTCATCATGCTTGTAACCATTTAATTGATTCTAATCTCCGCTGCGAATAATTTATTTAAACCTCATTCTCTTATTTCATTTTCGATCGAATCTTTACTTGCTTCCGCATGATTAAATATTTATTCTTAAAACCACAACTTCCCTTAGCGTGCATTGTGTCGCACGTGGGACTGTCGCATAGGCCCGGTTTGGGGGCGCGACAGAAGGTGGTATCAGAGCGTAGAATTTTATTTGGCTCGATACCTTGACCTCTTAGATTCGAGGTTTCTATTTTAATGCATGCTTATTTGAATTCCATGATTTATTTATTTCTAACCTTGATTGGAATATTTGTTTAATATGAGCATGCATGCCTTCTTGAAACACTTGTTTCAACTCCTTTGAAATTCCCATCACTTCTTCATGCTTACTTACTTGAAATAATTGTTTGAATTCCTTATGAAAGTCCCCTACGTTCCTTATGCTCATCTTGTTGAAATAATTGTTTGGAATCCTTGTAGAATTTCCATGTTTTATTCATGCTCATCTTTCTTCCGACTTGACTCTACTTTGGATCTTTTGTGAAACTTCTATGATTACTCTATGCTTATATATCTCTTGACTTGGTTGCTTTGAATCTATCTCTTATCTTGATTTCCTTGAAATCCATGCTTCGATTTAAAGAGATAGCAAATTTTGAGCCAAATTCTTTCTTATGCAAAGCTTGAAACTTATGTTCCTTCTATGCTCTTGAAAACATGCCATCAATTGTATTATTTGGATTATATGAGAATTTGGAACCATTTTGTGTTCTTTGTTGGTTCGAAAATTGTGACCGTTGATAAAGCTCGATCCCTCTCCATAACGCGCCACACCGTCATCAAACATCGAGGTACGCTTTTACGGGCTTAAAACCTTTCTAAAAATGTTTGTGCATAAAGGTCGAATAGAAATTTAACATTGTTTTGAAGGAGCATGATTTATGATTTAAAATATCACTTGGGAGCATATTTTGTAAATCAAAGGATTTTATGAAAGCATGAGTTCATAAGAGTTGATGAGTTGAAATATTATATTGATTGCAAAGTATGAAGCATGAATTTGGAAAGCATGATTAGATATGAAACACTTGAATTACTTGAATGATATAATATACGTGGTAAATTGTTCTAGCATGACTATATGATAGTTCAATTTTTGTGGTTAGATTGATTTTGAGAGTAAATAGGATTATTGTCATGCATTGTTGGATTTTCTGTTTTTAGATTTTTATTAGGCTATTATATATTATGTAATGCGAAAGAATTTCGCGTTTGCATCGTTCGGACAACCTTAATATATATACTTAATCGTGATGAAAATTCATCACAACCGATGTGAAACATCATACCTTAATACCTTTTATTTGTATTAATTAATTGATATTACTTCGCACGGCTAACCCAACCGACCTCGTTCTCGCAGCCATGTTTAGAAACGTGTTAGGACGACAAGTTCGCGAAGAAACACGCCGGAGGGCAATGCTCGATCTCTACTTCAACAGGAACTACGCCAACGAACCGAACGTTCACTCACTAGTCAACCAATTTTGCAACGACTGGGTTTCCGTGGAGGAATACGGGATCAACGATGCCCAAGCAATCGTAAGGCTCATGGAAATCTTACCCGTTAATTGGCGACCATGGGCTTGGGAGCAAGCAAACGACTTCCTACGAGCACTTGTGGAGCAAAACCTTGTGTTCGCCGATGCCGACGGATTCATGGAACGACTTTGGACCCAAGACGACGAGGTGGGTGAACCACCAATTGGACCCTATGGCCCTGGACCTAGAATGCCTCCCGGTTATGAAGAAAACGTAGTCGAATACGTCATGGATGGAGTCCGAGAAAGAGGAGTCCCAAGAGTCTACAAGGTCAACATCCAAGAAATGGATCAAGTGGAGCAACCACACCAACCACCGGCTCAAGACGAAGCGATGGAAGCCGCCAACGAAGACGAGGAGGATCCGGAAGAAGACCCCGAAGAAGAAGAAGATCCGGAAGAAGACCCCGAAGAAGAAGACCCGGAGGAAGAGGAAGGCGAAGAAAACGATCAAGGACAACTAGGACTCGACGACGACCCCATGATGTGGGATGGGATAGGAAACTTAAACGAATGGGAGGAGAACGACGAAGCCTTACTAGCCATGAATGATGCACCACCGGGAAACAACGAAGGAAATTTGAATGAAGGTCTAGCCGAACCCGAACTAGGAGTGGTAGGTCATGAGGCTCACGATTATGAGGATTGGAATTTAATCGACGAGGTGCAATATCAATTTAATCAAGACGCCGCAGCTCATCTACCGGCATGGGATGATAACGATGAAGTAATCCATCCGTGAAGAAAAGAAGCGATTCACCTTTTGACTTAGGATTAGCGTAGCAATCCTAACTTATTATTATTCTATATTTTGGGAAGTATTAAAAATGTAATCATGAATGATTGAACATTTTCGATCGATTCCAAAGGGAATCCAATTTTTGTCGTGAAGTAATGGAAAGGAAATTAAAATTTTAATCGACGTTGAGCTCCGAATTATCCATGTACCCATGGTGTGAATGAAGAAAGTTTTGGGGAAAAAGATCGATTATAAATGCTCAAACGAATGAGTTATATAGCGGGTTACATTATAATAGTTGGAGTTTGAATATATATACGACCATTATATTATAAACTTAAGAAATGAAGAAACAAATACGAGCAACTTCGAGTACTAGAAAGTCGATACATGAAAATGGCAAGAATTCGCTAATTTTGGAAGTCACGGGACGCGGGAGACGCAACAAACCGAGCCATCGCCGCGTGCAACGACAGAGGCTCAGAAACAAGGCAAACCGCCGCGGTCAGGCCGCGGGTAAGGCCGCGGACTGCGCCTCGCTAGCCGTTTCTAAGTCTGCAGCCGCGGTCGCCAACCGCGGGCGACGACAGGCCAAAAAACCCTCCGCCGCGGTCTCCAACCGCGGGCAACGACAGAGACCTCAAAACACGGCCATTTGCCGCTGTCGCCAACCGCGGGCAACGACAGAGACCCAATTTTTAGGCCAAATGCCGCGGTCTCACTGTGGGGCAGGACCACAGGCCGCGGCAGAACCCGAAAGGGGCTGAACCAGCGCCAAATCGAACGGACCGGGTACACCGAGTTCGTACAACTCCAAATAACTCTAACATTCGATGCACTTTACTTCCATTACCCCAACACGATACATTTCTATGAATTACAAGCAAGCGATGACGAATTGTACAAATCATAGTATGGAGAAAACCTCCGAATCAAGTCTAGAAGGTCGAACTAAGCGTCAAGTCATAATTCCGAAGGGACGACAAAAATGATAGCAAGCTTGGAGGCGTACGAAAATATATTTATTGTATTAGTTAATCTTATTTTATCAAGGCGATTTATCGGAATGCGAAATGAGAAACGAATGATAGCCGTGCATGCATAATGTTGTGAATTTTTAGAATTGAAATGAATAGCGAGATACGCTATAGCATGATAATACCACATGATTGATTGTAACCATGATTGATGAGCAAGGAATACGCGAGTAATTGTATGAGAACGTTTATCTTCGCAAACTAATCCGTTATTCAACTGCGCTTGACATTAATTGTGCCTATTTTATAGAATGCCGCCAAGAGGCCGACCCCGTA
>JAPKLW010005727.1:0-19726 GCA_026898455.1 Plectranthus barbatus | reverse complement strand
TGTCCTGGACATCCAGGTTGATGACATCCCCTTAAGGAGCTCATAAGTTTTATCGTATTAAACCCTGCAGGTGGAATTTATCCCGATACGATAATAATGTTGAGTGGGTACTACTTAAGGATTAAGATATTAATTAATTAATGTTGGCAGAGCTTTTAATTAATTAATGGATGTGCGTTATCTTAAACACGGGGAATTAATTAAGTCAAATAGAAGCCCTGATTCACATCGGGATAGGATGGCAGTTGCAACATTAATTCTCTAGTGGAATGAATTAATGTTATAAGTTCAATTTATATTCTGGGCTGAATATATGTGTTTGGACTTATGGGAGGCCCAATCCTATACCTTCTAGAGATCCCTGGTCTGACCCTACTAGAAACCCTAGAAGATGCCTATAAATAGGATCTTATGATTGAGAGAAAAACCCTAGTTGTCCTTTTCATAAGCTCATGTGTTGAGCGACGGTTAGGGTTTAGTTCTCTCAAACATTGTAGATCTATAGTTTTGGATTGGCATCTACGATTCGGAGGATTGCTGTCCACCCGGTATCCGATCGTGGTTCGTGGGACACAGGCTAGAAGATCTCCAGTGGAATCGATCTTAGATCTATAAATATCTATTGGTATTTCTTGATCTCCTTGATTTAATTTAATTAAACCATGTATGTGTACGTTTGGTATCCAACATCGATCGTGGGGACGATCCGCCTTTACTGGCGTGTTCCTTCAATTGGTATCAGAGCCTCGTTCGTGGTTGTTGGTTCTGCCTGAAACTTGCAGTTGTTTTATTGCATTTTAAATCTTTCAAGCATGTCATCGATGTTCTATATTTTTGGTTGTTCCTCGTGGCTCCCGATCTGTTTTTGGTTTTGGCGCGATGGTTTATTCGCGTTTTGTAATCGTTTTTCACCACGAGAAAATCCGTGGTTAGTGTAGGAAATGATGTAATTTTATTTCCTGTAATTTTGTATCATTTTTTATGTAATTTGATGCGAAAAACGAGGCCAAGAATTGAAGAACACGAAGAACAAACATCGACAAAAAACTGCCAAATTGCAGTCACGCAGGGGTTGTTCGTGGCTCAGCCACGGCCTATCGGCTTGTTGATTGTCTTGACCGGCCGGTGGGGCTTGAATCTGGGTCAGCGGACATCGCCGCCGCATCACCAGCAGGCCAGGAAAGCGACGGGAAACGGCGCAGCGGTGGCTGCAAATCGTGCGCTCGTCTGCGCACATTTTGCAGCCTGTCTACAGCTCTTGTTCACGGCCTTCCCGGCAGCAGGTGGAGCGGCCATTAGTGACGGCAGTACTTGGTCGTGGAAGCCCGATGGTAGGCGACCATCGGGATGTGAAAGATGGTCCAGATCGGCGGCTGGAGGCGGTGCAGCAGTGGCTGCAACTCGAGCACATGTCTGGGCGAGTTTTGTGGCTGCTCTGCAGCCTCTCTTCGCGGCATTCTCGATAATGACGGGGGCCGCGTGCGGGATCGGTGACGGTTGGATCTTGAAGCCTGCTAAAAGGTGATCAAGATGACGTCGGGGATTGGCTGGATCGGCGGCGGAGTCGACGGCGGCGAGGGCGTGAATTCTGGTGGTCGCGCGATAATTCTAGGAATTTCAAGAATTTTTGCTCGACAGTTGCGCGGGCCCATTTTCTTCGCCCGATCGGCGGCGATCCCGGCGTGGATCGCCGGTGCCGGCGGCTGGAAATGGTAGACCTTGCTTCAGACTTCAATGCCCAATGGTTGATTAGCGGTGATGGCAGCGGAATTAGCGGCAATCACCGCATGAAAACAGCTGCACGCAAGAATCTCGCGATTCTGTCTGTGTGTGAGCTGATTTTGCGCGTTGATTGGAGGCTATTTCCGGTCGTATCCACAATTCCAACGATTTGATCTTACTTTCCATACTTAGGGCTTCAATGCCCAGTAGGTTTTGGAGTTTGATGATCGATTATGACGGCGCAATCGGCCAACGAAGTTGGCCCAGTCGCCATAAAACCCTAATTTTCTGGGTTGGCAGCATGTAGGTGGACATTTTTTTGTGGTCATTCGGAGGCTTTCCATTTATGGATTTCCAGTACCAATGACATGGAATTGTATTCCAAACCTAGGGCTTTAAGACCCAGTAGGTTACCGGCATGATTTTCGTTGGAATTGATGGGAACAGAGGCGAGAAAAGTGCCCTGTGGTCTAGTTTTTTTCACCCAGGCTGCTCAACTAACCATTTTCTTCGGCCAATTGGCGGCGATTCAAGCGTGAATCTCCGGTGCCGTTGGTTGGAGATGGAAGTCCGAACTTTGGTCTTCAAAGCCCATTAAGTTTCGGCCGTTGACTGTGCGTCGTTTGGTAGCAATGGTGGCTCGAAAAAGGTCATTTGCAGTAAATTCAAAAAACCCTATTTTGAATTGTTCGAGGCCCGGATCCAATTCGAAGACCCATTTGAAGAGCTGTATATCAAATATTCATGTAATAGAATAGGTAGATATGCAGGTACACATCTTGGGGCCACGAGGACATTTTATTTGTTCTTGCATGATGTGTGTTTAATTTTCTAAGCATGTTGTGTGTTTTACATGTTAGGAGCATGCTAGGATTTATTTAATTCTTTATAGCATGCTGTCAAAAACCTTTAATTTAAAATGACTAAGTGAGTTAAAATAAATTTTAATTAATTTATTTAGGCCTCCACAATTGGTCTTATAAGTGATTGTGGATGTTGTTCGCGGGACCCTGGGAGTCTCCCCCTAGAGGATAAAACATTCACTGGTTTACTGGATAAGACTTCTAATAAAATGAATTTTATCTTTAAATGAAGTGCGTGGCACTCGCGAGACCCTGAGAGTCTCCCCCTAGAGGATGTGTCATTCATGGTTCATTGGTAAAGGTTTAATTCAAGATAACCTTAAGAAATTATTTACAAGTGATGTAAAGTCCTAAGGGTAAGGTCATCAATTGTAAAATAATTTTCTTTATGGTTAAATTGTGGTCATCACTTAGATGTGAATTTCTATATAACTCCCCAACGGAGTCCCTATTTTAATTCACATGGCCTGTTAAATGGTCCGACTATTAATTCCATTCGTCATAAAGTAGAGGTTGACGTGATATTGGAATTAAAGATAGTTTGTCTGGTCAATGGATATGTGTGTAAACGTCCACCCACCGTGGCTTGCATATATATTTGTTGGGCTGATGGAGGTTGCATTAAACATTGGTTTTGAAGGTTTCTATGGTTTATGCTTCAATTAATGTGATTTAAATGCTTACGTGTTTGCATTTAATTTATTCCAGTTATCATCATGTCGTTTAATCTGCTTATGATTGTTCTCTATCATAACAAGCTTATTGGTCCAATTTGTTTGGACTGGAAATAAATCTGGATATAGTACTGGTTGCTGAAGAGTACATATTTGTACTCAAGACACCTACTCGAAGTCTCTTGAACTCTTACTTCCACTTGAAAGTAATCATGGGTAAGAAATAGTGCTCTATTGCTGAGTTTCTTACTGGCTTGATTATAGTGGAGGATCTCACGGGTAAGAGATCACTGGCTCTGGTTTCTTTTGAAGCATCATCTACTTTGTGTAATGACAGTTAGAAGAAGAAGTCACAAAAGAAAAAGAACAGTGGGAGTAGTGGGAGCAAAAAAGTAATAATTTCTGGTAGTTTGACACTTTTTGGAGGTGTCATGGAACTAAAGGGAAAGTGTTACTGATGCAACCAGTAACTCGCCTATGACTTCTGTTTTAGTTGTGGAAACATGTCTTATGGCTTGTTCTACTATCTCTTGGATAGTAGGTACTGGTGCCACTAATCATATTTGTTTTTCTCTGCATGGTTTCATGCAGACAAAACAACTAATGAAGGCGAGATTACCGTAAGCTTGGTAAATGCTACTAGAGTGGTGGTTGTTGCAGTGGGAGATATACATTTAATCTTTTTCACATTGCGTTGTAGTATTAAAGGACGTTTTAAACGTGCCTAGTTTTCAAAAGAATTTTTTTTAGCTTTGAAAACTGTTTTTGGATAGATATTCGGTTATTTTTAATAACGATAATGTTATTATAAGAAATAACTCTTTTATCTATTCTGGCATGTTGGAAAACTCTTTATATACTATTACTTGTGTGTATCGTTCTGCAACTGAAACTCATGCATATTCATCGTTTAAAAGGATAGTTTCTTCTATGTTGAATCAAACATATATTTGGCATCTAAAACCGGGCCATGCTAATCTGACTAGGATCCAAAGACTGATAAGTCGTGGATCAATGGAATTTGTCCAAGTTGAACCATTCTCAGTCTGCGAATCCTAATTGGAGAGTAAGATGACATTTAAGTCTTTTTAAGGCTATGGGTTTAAAGCCAATGATATGTTGAAAATGATTCAATCTGATTTGTGTGGGCCTATGTCTATTCAAGCAAGAGGTGGTTTTGAGTATTTCGTGACTTTCACGGATGATTACTCAAGGTTTGGATACATTTACTTGATGCGTCGCAAGTCTGAATGCTTTGACAAGTTCAAAGAATTTAAGGCTGAAGTGGAGAATCTGCAAGGTAAAAGTATCAAGTCACTACGATCTGATCGTGGTGGTGAATACCTCAGTGCTGAATTTAGGCAATACTTATTGGATAATGGGATTACATCTCAATAGTCTGCGCCTGGTATTCCGCAACAAAATGGCGTAGCAGAGAGAAGAAACAGAACTCTATTAGATATGGTGAGGTCGATGATGAGTTATGCCACTTTGCCTACTTTTGTTTTAGGGTTATGCCTTGGAAACAACAGCGTATTTTCTGAAATTAGTACCTTCTAAATTGACTCTAAAGACTCCAATAGAATTGTGCACTTGGCGAAAGCCTTGGTTAATACCATATTCTGGTTAGGGGTTGCCCAACATATATGTTGGATAAGGAAGTCGATAAGTTGGTACCTAGAATGGAAGTACGATTGTTTATAGGATATTCTAAAGGTACGAAAGGCGATTACTTTTATAGTCCTAAGGAATCAGAGGGTGGTGGCTAATACCAATGCTCGATTCTTGGAGGAAGACTATATAAGTGAGCATGAATCCAAGTGTAAGATCATTCTTAATAAGTTGAGAGGAGACAATTGTACACCGAGTGTACTAAGTGTCATACCACAAGACACTGCACAACGTGTTGACTCTGGTATATCTACACAGGTACTGCCTTGTTGTAGTGGGAGAGTTGTTTAATTTAATGGTTTCATGGGTGTGGGAGAGTCTTCGGATTTGGTCCACATTGGTGAACATGAAGCGAATTGTTTCATGGGTGTGGGAGAGTCTCTGGACTTGGTTCATATTGGTGAACATGAAGCGAACGATCCCTGAACTTACAAAGAGGCAGTTCAAGATATAGATGCGATGTCTTGGCATAAGTCTATGAATTCTGAGATTAAATTTATAGATGTTATGGATGGATACGGCCTTCTGACCTTCCTAAAGGCAATATAGCCATTAGGTGTAAATGGGTCTATAGGTGTAAGAGAGGATCTGACGGAAAGGTCATCGCCTTTATATCATGGTTGGTGGCGATGGGATTCACTCAAATAGAGAGAATCATTTATGATGATAATTTCTCTCCTGTAGCCGTGCTAAAGTTGATCTATATTCTCTTATCCATAGCAAATTACATGGACTCTAAGGTTTGGGAAATGGATGTTAGGACAGTTTTCCTTAATGGAAATCTGAATGAAGACATTTATATGCGGTAACCTGAAGGTTATGTAAGGAAATGCAAAGAGCATCTAGTTTGGAAGTTAAAGAAGTCTCTTTATGGACTTATACAAACTTCTAGATCTTGGAACATTCATTTTGACGAGGCAATCAAATCATTGGATTTGAAAAATGTCAAGATGAAAGTTGTGTGTACAAAAATGAGCAATGGAAACGTGGTGGTATTCTTAGTACTGTACGTAGGCGATATCTTCTTATTGGCAACAACTTGAGGGAATTGTCGGACGTATAGGTGTGGCTGTCAAAACACTATCAGATGAAGGATTTTGGAAATGCTATGTACATTCTTGGTATAAAGATCATTCATGATCAATGTAAGAGAATATTGCATTTGTACCAAGCTTCCTACATCAACACTGTTATTGCCCTGTATAGCATACAAAACTCCAAGAAAGGATTTTTACCTTTGTGACATGGAGTTTATCTATCTAAAGACATGTGTCTTAAAATGCCAGACAAGATAGATGAGATTGCTAAGGTTCCTTAAGCTTCGGCAGTAGGAAGCCTTATGTATGCTATGTTCTGTACTAGACATGATATCTACTGTGCAGTTGGCATCGTGGCAAGTATCAATCTAACCCGGGTTTGGGGCACTGGACTGCGGTAAGATATGTTCTCAAGTATCTGAAAAGAACTCGAGATTATATGTTGGTTTATCTATTAGACAGTCTGACCCCTTTGGGTTATTCAGCTTCAGATTTTAAGCTAATAGAGATATGAGAAAGTTAACCTCAGGTTATGTGTTTAACTTGGGAGGTGGAGCCATATTACGTGGCTGCCTCAGAGGCTGCCAAAGAAGCTGTCTGGCTTAGAAGCTTCTTGTTGGACTTGGGGGTGATTATGAGTATGCCTAAGTGTATCATAATTTGTTGTGACAACATTGGTGCAGTAGCAAACTTGAAAGAACCTAGAGCCCATGTGGCAAGTAAACACATAGAGAGACAGTACCACATTTCACGAGATATCGTAAAGAGATGTAACGTGGCTGTGGAAAATTTGTGTCGTTGTATAACCTGGTTGATCCTTTCACGAAGACTTTGGAAACTTAGATCTTCGGAAAACACGTAGAGGGTTTTGGTTAACGATACATTGCAGCTACACTTTAAGTCTAAGTGGGAGATTTGTAATGACATGGTGTATACTAAAAGTTTAGCTTTAGTATAAGTGGGAGATTGTTGGAGTATACAGTAAAGCGAACTTTTAAGCGAGCTTTGTCATGTACTTAATCTCCTGTAAATAACCGAAACAAACGTTATCACATTGTTGCAATCTCATGAATGCATGTATATCCACTTATCTTATATTGTAGACAATGTGGTGGGTGCGTCGTCCCACTGAAGATCGCATTGTTGGGTTCCTTATAAGATATAAAATGTATTCACAACTGAGATAGTTCTGGATAAACTATCGTTTTAGGTTGTAATATAAACTTGAGATAACTAGTCTCGGTTATTAGTTTATGCTAGTGCGTGGTGTCGCATTGAATGGATCGCGGTGAGACGTGTTCTTCTGTTCTGACTCGATGAAGAACCAAGGTCTCGGCAACTTTAATAATTCTTAACCCTAGATGTGATATTTAGATATATGCAAATGATTGTTTGTTACTTTGACTTACCATGGGTGAGAATCAAAAGGATGATTCAATATGCTCCGTATCTTGGGTAACAACATCATTTGTATGTGTTTATATAGTCACATTAGGGCACCATGTCCTGGACATCCAGGTTGATGACATCCCCTTAAGGAGCTCATAAGTTTTATCGTATTAAACCCTGCAGGTGGAATTTATCCCGATACGAAAATAATGTTGAGCGGGTACTACTTAAGGATTAAGATATTAATTAACTAATGTTGTCAGAGCTTTTAATTAATTAATGGATGTGCGTTATCTTAAACACGGGGAATTAATTAAGTCAAATAGAAGCCCTGATTCACATCGGGATAAGATGGCAGTTGCAACATTAATTCTCTAGTGGAATGAATTAATGTTATAAGTTCAATTTATATTCTGGGCTGATTATATGTGTTTGGACTTATGGGAGGCCCAATCCTATACCTTCTAGAGATCCCTGGCCTGGCCCAACTAGAAACCCTAGAAGATGCCTATAAATAGGATCTTATGGTTGAGAGAAAAACCCTAGTTGTCATTTTCGTAAGCTCATGTGTTGAGCGACGGTTAGGGTTTAGTTCTCTCAAACATTGTAGATCTATAGTTTTGGATTGGCATCTACGATTCGGAGGATTGTTGTCCACCCGGTATCCGATCGTGGTTCGTGGGACACAAGCTAGAAGATCTCCAGTGGAATCAATCTTCAGATCCATAAAGATCTATTGGTATTTCTTGATCTCCTTGATTTAATTTAATTAAACCATGTATGTGTACGTTTGGTACCCAACATCGATCGTGGGGGCGATCCGCCTTTACCGGCGTGTTCCTTCACCCATACCATGCATTAGTGGCAGTGTTGGTATTGCCTCACCTATTACAGGTGGATGTACCACTACACTGGGCTTTCCTGATGGAATCGTTGCCTTATCCTCAAGTTCGTGGAGGATAATTTCACTCTTGGATCTGTGGTTTCTTACATATTCGTCCTCCAAGAATCTTGCATTGGTACTGACAACCACTTTCTGATTCTCAGGACAATAAAAGTAACCACCCTTCGTTTGCCTAGGATATCCTACAAACAGCATCAGCTTACACCTACTTTCTAACTTATCAGGTTCCTTTGTCAGCACATATGCTGGAAATCCCGAAACCCTCACTCTGTTCAAACTTGGCTTTCGCCCATACCAGAGTTCCAGAGGTGTTTTAGGAACTGATTTAGAAGGTACCAGGTTGAGCAAATAGGCCGTTGTCTCCAAGGCATATTCCCAAAACTAAAACGGCAAGCTTGCATAACTCATCATCGACCTGACCATTTCCAAGAGAGTTCTATTTCTTCTTTCCGCTACACCATTTTGTTGAGGGGTTCCTGGTGAAGTCCACTGGGATGTAATCTCGTTTTCTGACAAGTACTACAAGAACTCGTTACTGAGGTATTCTCCACCAGGATCTGACTTGTGGCGAAGCAAATAGACATATTCGAATCTTTAGTAATCGTCAATGAATGTGGCGAAGTACTCATAACCTCCACGAGCTTGCGTGGACATTGGTCCACATAAGTCAGAGTGGATCAATTCCAACACAACCTCGCTCGAAACTGACTTGCCTTAAAAGGCCTGGTCGTCATCTTTCCGTCTATACAGGATTCACAGATTTGATGCGGTAACACTTGAAAAGAATCCAAGAGCCCATCGCATGCTAATCTTTTAATCCTCTTTAGATTGATGTGGCCTAGTCTCAAGTGCCAGAGATATGTTTGATCCTCATCGGAAGAAAACTTTCTCTTTAAATGATTATTATTATTGGATGAGTTTGCAACATTCACGGAAGATTTATGCATACAATCAATAATATAGAGAGAGTCAATCAGTTTGCCACGACAGATAACACCATTATTACCAATGATAGAAACTCCACTATCAAAAATAATTGAATATCCATCACATAATAACTTGGAAACTGAAATTAAGTTCCGCCGAAAAATTGGCACAAATAAAACTTCTCTCAAAATCAAAACATTATTTTCAAAGCATAAAGTAAAATCTCCAATGGCTACTGGTGAGACTCGCTCTTCGCTGCCCATTGAGATGGTAATCTCATCATGCTTCAGCTGTCTTGTCGGCCTGAACCCCTGCAAAGTATAATAAACATGATCAGTAGCTCCAGTATCCACTACCCAAGAATGGGTAGAAACTGATGCTAAACATGTTTCCGGTATAAATGCACATGACGTACCTTGTCTACCCGTGCTAGGCACTAGATAATCTACTTCACTTTGCTTGCGTTTGCATGGCCTGATGACGTCTTCTGCCAGATCAACTTCATCTAACCTTTTAAGCATTTCTTTTGCTTCAGCAACTGTCTTGTCAAAAGCTAACAAAGTTGGAGCAAATTCTAATGCTATCAGGTCAGATTCCTCTCGCATCAGGGCCGAGAGTAACTCAGGAAGAGTAAACTCGCGCCTGGTACCGAGGGACTCAATGAAATCATTATAAGAATCAGATAAAGAAAGCAGGACAATGTTTATTTCCGCCCACTTACTTATTCGTCCACCTCTCTTTCTGTACTTTCTCATAATTCTCATCATACTGACGAAGTGCAGAATCAACGAACTCCCATCACTCATCCTCTTGCAGACCAGGTCCTCCACAAGATCATAACTGACAGTTCGTCTCACCTTCCCATACACTTTCACAAGGTCCTCCATATCTCAACAGCAGTCCAGTACTTCTTGTACTTGAGCTTTAATTCTCTAGACAGACTGTTCATGATGAGTCTGCGGGCAAACTCATCAGAAGCTACCCATCTGTCATAGAACTCTCGCTCATAGCCAGTACAGTTCCAATACTTGGGAGATAGAGGGTTCATGTAAAGCACATGGGCATGTTTTGCAGTGCAGAGTATTTCCATGAAGCAAAACTTCCATTCAGGAAAATTCGGACCAGTTAGAGGGTTTGATATTAAGAGGTTGACAACGTGAGCAATAGACATGTCTGAAAACAATAAATTAAAGCAGAAGTTAAAACGTAGTCGCAAACAATTGAAACAAAGTCAACCCTCCCATATAAGGATCTACTAGAACACATCTGATCCCTATAATAAGACCATCTCATTTAATTCAATCCCTAGAGAACTTAAGAGAATTCAATATGCAAGCTACACATGTAGACGTTTACGCATGAACTCCCACATCTCACATGAAATAAATGTTTGTTTTAAGAAATCCTATCTATTAGAACTTATGAATAATAAATTAAGCAAGCTACACATGTAGACGTTTACCTAATAAATTACCCACTTCCAATAAAGGATCGCTTTGTGGAGGTCTTACTAAATTATCAGCTTAGTAATTTTAAATTCATAAGGTTCAATTACACAAATTATTTTATGTAGCCATAATTATAACATTGCTAAAATTCTATCATGCATAGCATGAACCCCGAATTTATAGTTATAATTAATTACACAAAATAAATCACATAGCATGCTTTAAACCTGTAAATAAAAGCAGTAAACGTGCTCCTATTATCTACAACATGCTTATATGTTGCGCGATTAATATAAACACATATATCATGCGAAGACAGATAATAAAACAAATAAAAAATGTCCTCGTGGCCCCTATGATACTAAAATAATAATTCTAACTATTACACGTTGGAATTATTTTTACAGATCTTCGACTGGGCTCCCACTACTTGGACTGTGATCTAACTTTATTTTCTGAATCTGGGCCTCCAAGATTTGATTCATCAAAAAATTGGACAACTGGGCCAGTTAACCAAGTCGCACGCCTAGGCACACATTGCAAGCCCAATAGCCCGCGAGAACTCGGCCCGACGAGCCACCACAGGCGAACCACCGCCGCCGCGAGGGCTCCCGGGATCGTGCAATAGCCATGCACGTATGTGCATGGTTGCAGCCCACGATTCCGCCTCCTCCGGTCATCACCCGTTTCGCATGCCGCCGCCCTGGCTTGCCCTAACCTTCGCCCAAACCGCCGTCGCCTTTCTTCTCTACCGTTGGCCTCCGTGACTCGTCGGAATCGCGCAAGAGATAAGACCGGAGGCTCACACAAACCGTGCACAAACCCTGGGGTTTGCCGTGCCCCGATTTGCACATCCAGCTCCTCCGACGTCGTCCCCAGCTCGCGACCCCGCCGCCGAGCCACGCCATCACCACCCTGGCCCTGTCGTCGCCGTTCGAAGGGGGAAGAGCACCACCGGTGCTACGCACCGAGCTGCAAGGCCTGCCGCGCCCGCACCCCGGCCGCTGTATGCTGTCGTTTCGGTCTTCTCGCCCGTCCCTCGTGTTGCCGGCCCAGGGCCACTGCGCCGGCTTGGTCGCGTGGCCTATGCCCTGCATGCGCACGCGTTGAAAAACCCTAGGGTTTCGCAGCATCGCCGCCGCTGCTTGCCTGCCGCGCGTCGTGCGTCCCCTTATCGATCGCCGTGCATGGTGTGCTGTCATGTCGGCGCCATCATGCGATGTTGCGCAGTCCTTCGTTCTTCGTGTTCTTCGTTCTCCGTTTTACAGATTTAATTTTTAAAATAAAAGATTACATTGAATAAACCTAATTACAATTTAAAAATCTAAATCTAACCAGGGATTTATCTCATGGGTGAGAAACGAATCCTTATAAAGGGGCAGATTAACCTGAGATCCACGAGGACGAAAAACATAATCATACAATCCAAAACCATTCATAGCAGTCAATCAATAATAATAATCATGCAAATCAAAGGAAATATTATTTTTTCCGATAGAGCTAATTAATGAACCTGGCTCTGATACCAATTGTAGGGATTCGTGAACTGAATCACGAAGTCCGTTGGCCCAGATCGTTAATTGGAATATCAAAAAATAAATTGTTACGCCTATGATTATTCCTAGCATGCTCCTATTGATTATGCATAAAGAAGGTTTATGCGGAATACCTGGATTGCGAAACCTTGAAGAACGAGTGCGCGGAGATTCCTCTTGATCTTTTTCCCACGCACAAAGATTAATTCCCTAACAGATAAAAGGAATTAAATATGATGAAGATATATTAATATTTTCGAAACAGAATAGGAATAGAAGAAAGAAGATCCTCCTGATCTGATCTTCTGATCTGTATCCCAACTCAATCTGAATATCAGGTGAAGATTCTCTTCAGATTCCTTGCCCGGTTGAGAAGCAGAATTTCCTCCTCATTTCTCAGATCTAGTCGATCACCACAGCTCCCAAATTCTGGTTTGCTGTGTGCAACTTATGATCTTGTGGTGTGTTGAGATCTGAGGAACAGAGGCCTATTTATAGGAAAATACTGGACTTCTATTGGGCCTGAGTTTCATGGGCCAGACCAGGGACCAGAATGCAAATAGCAAATAAGGCCTATCAATTAATTAATTCTCATATTCAACCCAGAATATAATTAATTAATTAATATTGATTCATTCCACCAGAGAATCAATATTGTCCTACCTATTTGCTACCACATTTTGAGGTACGGGTTGCATGGGCTCGGTTTATCCCCACATTTAAGGTTACAGACATTCGTTAATTAATTTAAGCTCTGACAAGCCATTTAATTAATTAACAGCTTATATTCCTGAGTCAATCCACTCAAACCTTTTCACTTATGCTTGAACTTAATTAGCATACAGGACTTTAGTATAACGAACCTTTTGAGCTGCTCAGGGAATGTCACCATCCTATACTGGATGTGGTTACCTAGTTCCAGTACCAGACAGTCATACACAAACTACTATTACCCAAGATACAGATATACAAGCTCAACCAGAGCCTTTCACTGCAACTCAAAGTAATACACAATCTGCATATACTTATGTACCTTCATACAGGCTTAGGATGTCATCAAGCCATAGAGATCTGGATTCTTTTAATATCAGATAAAAGAATCGATCTCGACTTAGGACCTTATCAATGTGTGCCCCACACCAGCATACCAAGCCATCCAAGATAAGATGCTTATTACCGCGTATGTTGCAGCCTACACCGACAGTTTATCCTAGAACTGTCTCAGCTGTGATAACCATTTATATCTCGCTAGGTCAAATGATCCATACGATCTTCCGTGATTTACTACACACCGTATGATCTCCCTATCGACGAGATTAGAGGATAATTGTTTGTGCGACACATGTTTGTTAATTCAGATAAGAGATGGACATACAACATTTATGATTCCCTGTATATTAACCAATCGACCTTGTATATAATATACCAATCATAATGCTTTCAATATATAAATCCATTAGTACACACCTCGCATCTGAGAGAGTCCACCTCCACCACAACTTTTGCAAACTCCTTCTTCAAATCCGAAGACCCACTCTTAGCACGCTCCAACTCCGCCTTAGAAAGACGGAGCGCCTTCTGTGTACCGCCCAGCTCCTCCTCGAGGGTCTGGACCTTGCTCACCATCTCTGCAACCCGTGGACCAGCCGCCTTCACGTTTTTCAAGTCCTTCGGTAGTTCCTCAACATGGGTCGTCACCTCCCGGTGCAGAGTAAGGAGCCCCATAATGTCCTACAAGAAACAACCAACAATGTCAGACAAGGAGCTACAGACGATAACGATATGTGGACTTCCACGAAAAGTACCTCCACGGCACACGTGTCCCCTGAAGGGATTCGTGAACTGAATCACGAAGTCCGTTTGCCAAGGATCGTTAATTAGAATATCAAAAATAAATTGATATGCCTATGAACAATCCTAGCATGCTCCTATATTATTATGCATAAGAAGGTTTATGCGGAATACCTGGATCGATGAACTCTGAAGAACGCGTGTGCGGAGATGCCCTTTGATCCTTCCCACGCACAAAGATTTAATTTCCTAACAGATTGAGGAAATAAATCTATGAAAATAATAAAATTATTTTCGAAAATAAAGAGGAGAGAGAGAAGAAGAAAAATCCTCCTGATTTGATCTTCTGATCTGTATCCCAACTCGATCTGAAAATCCGGTGAAGATTCACTATCAGATCCCTTGCCCGGTTGAGAAGCAGAATTTCCTCCTCGTTCTCAGATCTTAGTCGATCACCACAGCTCCCAAATTCTGGTTTGCTGTGTGCAACTTATGATCTTGTGGTGTGTTGAGATCTGAGGAATTGAGGCCTATTTATAGGAAATTACTGGACTCCTATTGGGCTTGAGTTTCATGGGTCAGACCGGGGACCAAAATGCAAATAGAAAATAAGGCCTATCAATTAATTAATTCTCATATTCAACCCAGAATATAATTAATTAATTAATATTGATTTATTCCACCAGAGAATCAATACTGTCCTACCTATTTGCTACCACGTTTTGAGGTACAGGTTGCATGGGCTTGGTATATCCCCACATTTAAGGTTACAGACATTCGTTAATTAATTTAAGCTCTGACAAGCTATTTAATTAATTAACATCTTATATTCCTGAATCAATCCACTCAAACCTTTTCACTTATGCTTGAACTTAATCAGCCTGCAGGACTTAGCATAACGAACCTTTTGAGTTGTTCAGGGAATGTCACCATCCTATACTGGATGTGGTTACCTAGTTCCAGTACCAGACAGTCATACACAAACTGCTATTACCCAAGATACAGATATACAAGCTCAACTAGAGCCTTTCACTGCAATCTCAAAGTAATACACAATCTACATATACTTCTGTACCTTCATTTAGGCTTAGGATCTCGTCAAGCCGTAGAGATCTAGATTCTTTTAATGTCAAATAAAGGAATCGATCTCGACTTAGGTCCTTATCAATGTGTGCCCCACACCAGCATACCAAGGCATCCAAGATAAGATGCTTATTATTGCGTATGTTGCAGCCTACACCAACAGTTTATCCTGGAACTGTCTCAGCTTTGATAACTATTTATATCTCGCTAGGTCAAACGATCCATACAATCTTCCGTGATCTTCTACACACCGTATGATCTCCCTATCAACGAGATAAGAGGATAATTGTGTTTGCGACACATGTTTGTTAATTCAGACAGGAGATGAACATACAACATTTATGATTCCCAGTATATTAATCAATCGACCTTGTACATAATATACCAATCATAATGCTTTCAGTATATAAATCCATCAATCTCCCACTTATACTTAAAGCATTATACAGGTGCTTTCCAGAGTATAACGCGTCTAAACTAATCTAGCTATTACATCAAACATTCTACGTGGATAGCTTTGCCCTCAGCCCAAGGTTACGTACATGCATCTCGTAGACCTTCTGAGGCAGAGCCTTTGTGAATGGATCCGCTAGATTATTTCTTGTATCAATCTTCTCTACTAGCACATCACCCCTTGCTACGATTTCTCGTATAATATGGTACTTCATTTCAATGTGTTTTGTTGCTCTGTGAGTTCGTAGTTCCTTTGAATTAGCCACAGCTCCCGAATTATCATAGTATATCGTGATTGACTTGGGCAGCTTAAGAATCATGTCCAACTCCAGAAGGAAGTTTCGAAACCATACCGCTTCTTTCGAAGCTTCAGAAGCTGCCACATACTTTGCTTCCATGGTGGAGTCCGCAATGCACTTCTGCTTTGCACTCCTCCATGATATGGCCCCACCTCCCAATGTAAACACATAGCCAGAGGTGGACTTCTTTTCGTCTCGGTCTGCCTGGAAATCCGAATCAGTATAACCCGCAGGGCACAACTCCTCACACTGATAGACGAGATAGTAGTCTCTAGTCCTTTTCAGGTATTTGAGTATGTGCTTTACTGCGGTCGAATGCGCCTGTCCAGGGTTAGACTGGTATCTCGCTACCATGCCTACAGCAAAGCAGATATCTGGCCTCGTACATAGCATTGCATACATGAGGCTCCCCACAGCCGATGCATATGGCACGTTCCTCATTTCATTTTTCTCCCTTTGTGTCACCGGACACTGATCCTTGGAAAGATATATGCCATGTCTGAAGGGTAAGAGACCTTTCTTGGCAGTTTGCATGCTGAAACAGGCAATCACAGTACCCACATATGATCCTTGAGACAAGGTCAGCATCCTCTTATTGAGCTCCCGCAATACTTTTACCCCTAGGATGTATCCTGCCTCCCCAAGGTCCTTCATATGAAACTGCTCGGATAACCATCCCTTTATGCCCGACAATACTTCCACATTGTCGCCAAATAGGAGAATATCATCTACATAAAGTGCAAGGAACACCACGCTTCCGCTGACACATAGACGGTACACGCAACTCTCGTTTGAGCATTGTGAAAATCCATAGGATTTAATCACTTCATCAAAACGTAGATTCCATGACCGTGAAGCTTGTTTAAGTCCATACAGCGACTTGCTTAGCTTCCAGACCAAATGTTCTTCGCCCTTCTGCACATAACCTTCTGGCTGTTGCATATAGATGTCCATACCTTCTTCAAGGTACCCGTTTAGAAACGCGGTTTTGACATCCATCTACCAGATTTCTAGGTCCTTATGCGCTGCTATGGCTAGGAGTATACGAATGAACTTAAGCATGGCTACCGGTGAGAAGGTCTCATCATAGTCTACACCTTTTTTCTGACTATAACCCTTCGCCACCAGCCTTGCTTTGAAAGCTGTAATTTCACCATTCGCTCCTTTCTTTCTTTTGTATACCCATTTGCAGCCTATGGCTCGACAACCATCTGGCAAATCAGTTTTCTGGTATACATCCATAGCCGTAATGGATTCTATTTCAGAATCCATGGCGATCAGCCATTTGTCTGTATCTTTATCAGATACCGCCTCGTCATATGTCCAGGGATCGGTATCATCCAGTCCGTTTTCCGGGATCAAGTCAGAAGACTCTCCCACGAACATGTACCTTTCGGGTTGGTGGACAACCCTCCCACTGCGACGAGGCATCTGAACTGTGTCAGTAGTTGGCACAGTACGCGTTGGTCTCATACCTTGCATTAGTGGCAGTGTTGGTATAGTCTCACCTATTGTAGGTGGATTTACCATTACACTGGGCTTTCCTGATGGAATTGCTTCTTTGTCCTCAAGCTCGTGGATGACAATTTCACTCTTGGATCTGTGGTTTCTTACATATTCGTCCTCCAAGAATCTCATGTTGGTACTGACAATGACTTTCTGATTCTCAGGACAATAGAAGTAACCACCTTTCATTTTCCTGGGATATCCTACAAACAGCATAAGCTTACACCTACTTTCTAACTTATCAGGTTCCTTTGTCAGCACATATGCCGGACAACCACAAACCCTCACTCTGTTCAAACTTGGCTTTCGCCCATACCAGAGTTCCAGAGGCGTTTTAGGAACTGATTTAGAAGGTACCAAGTTAAGCAAATAGGCCGCTGTCTCCAAGGCATATCCCCAAAACGAAATCAGCAAGCTTGCATAACTCATCATCGACTTGACCATTTCCAAGAGAGTTATATTTCTTCTTTCCGCTACACCATTTTGTTGAGGGGTTCCTGGTGCAGTCCACTAGGATGTAATCCCGTTATCTGACAAGTACTGCAAGAACTCGTTACTGAGGTATTCTCCACCACGATCTGATCTCAGTCCTAAACTCTTTGAATTTCTCAAAGCATTCAGACTTATGGCGAACCAAATAGACATATCTGAATCTTGAGTAATCGTCAATGAATGTGGCGAAATACTCATAACCTCCACGAGCTTGCGTAGACATTGGTCCACATAAGTCAGAGTGGATCAATTCCAACACATTCTCTGCTCGAGACTGACTTGCCTTAAAAGGCTTGGTCGTCATCTTTCCTTCTATACAGGACTCACAGATTTGATGCGGTACCACTTGGAAAGAATCCAAGAGCCCATCGCATGCTAATCTCTTGATCCTCTTTAGATTGATGTGACCTAGTCTCAAGTGCCAAAGATATGTTTGATCCTCATCGGAAGAAAACTTTCTCTTTAAATGATTATTATTATTGGATGAGTTTGCAACATTCACGGAAGATTTATGCATACAATCAATGATATAGAGAGAGTCAATCAGTTTGCCATGACAGATAACACCGTTATTACCAATGATAGAAACTCCACTATCAAAAATAACTGAATATCCATCACAAAATAACTTGGAAACTGAAATTAAGTTCCGCCAAAAAACCGGCACATATAAAACATCTCTCAAAATCAGAACATTGTTTTCAAAGCATAAAGTAAAATCTCCAATGGCTACTGCTGAGACTCGCTCTCCGCTGCCCATTGAGATGGTAATCTTGTCATGCTTCAGCTGTCTTGTCGGCCTGAACCCCTGCAAAGTATAACAAACATGGTCAGTAGCTCCAGTATCCACTACCCAAGAATGGGTAGAAACCGATGCTAAACATGTTTCCATTATAAATGCACATGACTCACCTTATCCAGTCTTCCTGACTTGACAATCTTTCTTCCAGTGACCAGCCTTGCCACACCTGAAACACTTGTCTCTTTTAGCAGGCACGCCCGGTGTCCTTCTTGACTTTCTACCAGAAGTTGTACCTTTTTCTTTCTTCTTAATCATTCCTTTGCGCCTCTTGCCAACCAGCACAACAGGACGATTGCTAGAAGTAGCCAAAGCAACTTTTTCTGGCTGCATGACTAATTCCGCTGCCATCAAGTCATTGAGTAGCTCGTTAAGAGTGTACTCTTTCTTGTTCATGACAGCATTCAGTCTAAAGTTCTCATAGGACTTTGGCAGAGAGTTGAGAATGATATCGACCTGTGCCTCCGCATCGATACCACCTCCGTGCAGTGTGAGCTCATCCATAAGGTGAGTCATGCCGACCACGTGCTCTCTGACCGAGCTACCTTCTGCCATTTTCTTTCCCATGATTTCCCTCATGAGATTGAATCTGACTGCTCGGTCTGACTCACCATAGGTCGCTGTGAGGCTGTCCATTATGTCACTAGCATTATCATATGAATGACGTTGTTGTGCAAGTACCTTGGACATAGTAGTCATCATATAGCATTTCACTATATTGTTTGACTTGAGCCACTTGTTATAGTAGCTCCTTTACTCATCAGTCGATGCATTAGTGAGTTCAGCCGGACGAGGCTTATCAAGGACAAACTTGTGCTCCTCTGCGACAAGGATGTAATCCAAGTTGCGTTTCCATTCTTGGAAATTGGGACCGGTTAATTGGTTTTGTGCAAAGATATTGATTACATTCGGTAAAGACATGTCTGAAAACAAGAAATTAAAACAGAAATTAAAACATAGTCGCAAACTATTGTAACAATTAAATATTGAAACCTTATGATAAAGCAATATTAATGTTTCCTCCAATTTGCCTAAGTATTACTATTGCAAGCCACACATGTGGACGTTTACAACAAAACACTTAACCAGACTGCATCTTTCAATTCCAGTCCTTTAATTCCAATCCATGCCCG
>JAPKLW010005726.1:0-19728 GCA_026898455.1 Plectranthus barbatus | reverse complement strand
CAAGAAAAATGATCGAGTGAAAAAATATACTTCCTCTCCCCTTGAAATACCTATAATCCCCCTATTTATAAGCCTAATATCAAACTTATTCCCTATAGTTAGGGATAAGGGAGATTTTCTCTCCAATCGGTTATTTGACTTAGTCATCTTCAGGAATTTTGTCCTACTCGACACCGACCCCCGAAAGTGGTCGGTATCGAGGATCTCTAAGGGTCGGCGTCGATCTCTTCTCTACGCAATTCTGAGCCTTTCCTATTCCGAGCGGGCTTGTGACTTTTGGGCCGACGACTGTTTGGGCCGTCGAGCTTAGCGGGCTAGGACCTCTGGGGCCTGGCCCCAACATATATATATATATATATATATATATATTATAATAATTTGAAAATTAAGTTGATTGGGTCACTAATGAAGATGTAAATATTATTATGTTTTAAATTATATAGTAAATGAATATTATATTAGATGATTCGATCATGATCGATTAGTGAGAAGATAGTCATTTGCCTGAAAACTATCTTTTTGTTGAGTTGTTTTTGATTGTTTGTAGTAGCAGGTGCTTTTGTTTAGTTATTTTACTTCTGGCTTTTTTAGTAATAATAATAAAAATGAAATTTTATTATTCGGGAAAAAAAGGATCTTTTCCCAAGTGAAACGCAACTCTATTGGTTTGAAATCAGAAGCCGGCGGCCCCTCATTTGGAATTTGGAAACCATAAATCACCACCGCCTAACATTGTTCCAACTTCGCCGTTTCTCAGCGCGGCGGAAACCTTATTTTTGATCAGAATAGTTCTGTAACAAAACAATATAAAATATAAAGCAAAACAAGTTAAGATGCGTATTTTGCCGGCGTTCCCCCATAAACCCTTCATCGACTTCAAATTTCACACCACCGCCATATCGATTTCCTCCCTTTTTTCGCTAGTTCTCGAGTTCACTTGTTCATCCGCACAATCAAATTCAAGATGAGAGCTACAGGGACCACGACGCTCCGCCCCGGCTCTTCGTTGTACAACCCAGGATCCCGCCCGAAACATATATAAAGGCAAATCTAGAGGAGGCCCTGAATCTTACTAATTCTCTGGAACAGCAGCGTGACGAGTTATTTCCCATAAATGCCCCTGCGAAAGGAATGTCGCCTCATGTTATTGTCCAGAACTCCGCTGCCAAGTCACCTCGGGCCGGTTATTCTTCTGTTTCTTAATTTCTCCTTCACCATTACGTTATGGTTTGTTTGCTGCCTAGGTGTCGATACCCTTCTTCGTTTTGAGATAATTTTTACTTGAGCTAGGTTGCCACTTGTTTTCTTGATCGCATGAATGTGTGTGGCCAATGTTTATATGAGAATGATTCTTCTTTGGTTACCAATTCATTTGGCATTAGATTTAAAATATGACTTTAATTTTTTTTAATTAGATTAGATCACGCCTTGATTATCTATCAG
The DNA here is from genome assembly GCA_026898455.1 of Plectranthus barbatus. NCBI lineage: Eukaryota > Viridiplantae > Streptophyta > Magnoliopsida > Lamiales > Lamiaceae > Plectranthus > Plectranthus barbatus. The sequence continues at coordinate 18,285 of JAPKLW010005726.1, read as the reverse complement.
ATGTTCACAACATCAAATGTTCAAGTTATATGCATAAGTTTGGAGAATTGGGAGCAAACTGATGTCTAATTAGATAGATGAAGTGCATGAACTGAAAATCAAGCTCAGGAGATGGTTAATCGAGTCATAGTGAAAATAGTTGGACAGTCAGTGAGAGCCCAGAACACTAACTTGTAGTTGGATACAGATCACTTTCACCTGTAGGACTCAACAACCTAAACATAATGCAAAAAATCTAGCACCGTTATATTTTTTAAAATTTCTTAATATATGTATATTAAGTTATGATTTTGCATGTTGTTACAGATACATATTTTGGATTTGGGATAGTAGAAACCATTAAGTGCCACTTGGATAATTTGGAAGCTGAGGTTGGACAATTTATTTTGAGCCTTTTTCCGTAAAGATTACAATAGAATTGATCCAAAGAAAATGAGTTTTTCTGTGGTGTCTATCTTACTGACAAGGAACAGGTGGATGCCATATTTGTCAATGCTACTCTTAGGGGTGTCCAGCAGCAGAATTCTGGAGGCAAGTTTTCTGCTTAAGATGAAATGTTCTTGTCTTGGGCCTTGGCCGAAATTAATTTTGTTGGCAAGTCTCCATGGTCTTACCGTTCTGCTGGTTTCCCTTTTTTTTTAAAAAAAAAAACTTTTACAGCTGGCCTGGGGTAAGCCTGTTGTAGATCATGTGGGACTAATAATAGAGATTTTTAATGCTCATGCTCAGACCAAGGAAGCTAAGTTACAGGTAAACTTGAATTCAATATTTCTATTATTACAGTGCACATATATTCCAAATAAAGCCATAAATCTACGGGCTGAGTTAGCAGCTCTGATGTGCAAAAGAAGCAGACTCGCCCGAGTTCGTGGACCTGATGGGTGTAATACATTTGGAGGATTTGGAGAAACAGAAGTTGTTAGTGCTAAAGGGTAAGTTTGCTTTTGTTCCATTATCAATTTAGTTATAATTTAGTTTCTTAATTTAGTTATAAGGATATAAGTGTTGAAAGTTATCATATATTAATAATTATTTGCAGGAGAGGAAGTGGAGGACGTGGGTTTATCAGTGGGGCTGGAGAAACTGAGATTCAGCTTCAAAGGCATAGGTATACAACATTTATCATGCAAATTATTGCTTTTTTTTTTGTCACTTGGAGAATGATCTCTTGACCAAGTATTTAAAGAGAAAAATTTCCCTTGCCTTATTGATGCTAATTAGCCTCTTTTGTCAAGTAACTCCTCATCTTGAAGATAAAGTAGTGCTCCAACTTACGACAAATGTGCTAATTTTTCTAATTTGGATTGATATGGTTGTCCAACGTTCCCTGCTGAATGAGATGTCTTTTCATTAATTTTAGTCGTAGTACTATAAAAAGTACCATCCAAGTGAAAAGCCTAATGAGAGTAGGGGTGGCAATTTGTGCGTGTTGGGTCGTTATCGTGTCGAAACGATAGTGGCATTTAAGGTCCGACACGAACACGATCTATTAAGGATATGTTCGACACGAATACGACACGGACACAACACGAACACGATATTGACCTGTTAAGAACCCGATCTGATAACACGATATTGACACGAACACGATATTGACCTATGAAAATTGTTAAATTAGGTTGATAAATGAAAAATAGTAGTAATAATAATAATAATAAAATATATTATTTATTAATTTCTTAGTGGGTAACACGAACACGACACGAATATGACACAAAACACGATATGTTATTGGATAACACGAAACACGATACGTAATCGGATAACACGAACACGACACGAACACAACACGAACACGACACGAAAATTTCGTGTCCTTATTGGGTCGACACGATAATAACACGAACCCATTAAGGCTCAACACTAACCCATAATTATCGTGCGGGTTCGTGTCGGGTTATCGTGTCGTGTCGAAAATTGTCACCACTAACTGAGAGTGATACCCTTTATTTTGGCACAAATCATTTATCACCTAACATCAAATGCATTTGAAAATAACTTGATTTTTTCTCAGAATCTTAGATCGGAGGCAGCAGTTGTTATCTGAAATTGCTGAAGTTAGAAGAACTCGAGCCACATAGCGTGCTTGGCGGAAAATGTAGAATAAATCACCAGGACAAGAAATCCCTACTGTTACCGTAGTTGGATATACAAATGTTGTAGGTGATGCATGCTCATTTCTTAATTCTTCATCTGCTTCTAGTGCTAATATGATAACAATCTGTTCCCTAAACTTCTTCCAAGGAAAGTCTACATTAGTTAGCAAACTCTCAAACAACTATGTTTACTCTGATGATCGGTAAGACAAAGGAACTGCAAATAACACTTGTTAACTTCATTCTCCTATTTCTTAAGAGTTGTCATTTAACCAGAGCATTATTTGATCTTATGGGTGTGTTCATGTGATGCAATACTTGAGAGCCTCTTTTGTGTCAGCTGTTGACTTGGAGTTTTTCTATGTCAGATTGTTTGCAACAATTGATCCTAAGTTAAGAAGTGTTACGCTCCCATCAGGGTAAAACTTTTTTGATTGCCATAATGTTAATATGTTCAATATCTGTCTTTAGATTTCCTTGTCTGATTTGTTGATTCTTATATAGGAGGAAAGTACTGCTTAGCGACACCGTTTGGGTTTATCGCAGATTTGCCTGTTCAGGTGGCAAAATTCTTTCAGATTGAGTTTCTGTTATTTACACTACTCTTTGTGGTCACTAATATTTATTTTGTAGCTAGTGGAAGCATTCCATGCTACATTGGAAGAAGTTATTGATGCTGACCTCCTTGTGGTATGCATTATAGAGAAATTGATTCCTATTCCTTTTAGAATTTTTATTTTTGGCATGTTTAAGAAATTTAAGAATTTTACAGCATGTAATGGACTCATGTGCTCCAATTCTTGATGAACACTGAAAATGTGTTATGGAAGTTATAAGGAAGATCAATGCGCCTCAGGAGAAGCTTCAAAACATGATTGAAGTATTTAATAAGGTAAGTACCTGAATTTCCACATTTTTTTTCCAACACATATTCTTAAATTCTACCTTCACCTTCAGAACACCCCATGTTCCGTTTAGAAATACATGGATTCCTTTTGAGTGTGGGTTACCAGCTCCATGCATGTATACTCCATAAGAATAGTAAAATGTAGAAGATAAATGGTGTAGGCATGTCAGACTTGACTTTGTGTCGTAAACTCCCTCCAGGTTGATCTTTTGGAGGAAAATTCTGAAATGTGTCAACTTGTTGATGGAGAATATTCTGGAGGAGAATTCAAATGTGTCAAATGGTCTCAAATATAACGAATGTGATAAATGTGTATACTACAAAGACACATTTGATAATTTTGTGATTTTCTGCCTTTATGTAGATGACATGTTGATCATGGGAAGAAATCAACAAATAATAGTTGATACTAAACGAATGTTGGAGATGAACTTCAACATGAAATACATGGGTGTGGCTGATGTGATTCTTGAAATCAAAATCATAAGAAACCCAAGCAGAATTGTTCTATCACAATCTCACTACATTGAGAAAGTGTTAAGGAAATACGATTCTTTTGATAGTCCACCAACCAAAACACCACTAGAGCTCAATGTTCACTTTAGTAAGAACAAAGGTGACCCTGTCAGTCAAGAAAAATATGCAAGGGTCATTGGTAGTCTAATGTATTTAACTAAATGCACTAAATCGGATATTGCATATGCAATGAACAAATTGTGCAGATACATGAACAATCCTAGTAAGGAACATTGGAAGTCTCTAGTAAGAGTTTTGAGATACTTAAAATATACTCTTAACTTAGGGCTACAATATACAAGGATTCCACCTGTACTTGAAGGGTACAGTGATGTCAATTGGATCTCTGATTCAAATGACTCGCACTTCACGAGTGGATACATATTTACGATCGGTAGGGGGTAGTGTCGTGGAAATCTATGAAACAAACTTGTATAGCTCGCTCCACAATTGGATAAAGCGGGTGAAGAAGCAGAATGACTTTGACATTTCCTAGATGATGTTGCATATTGGAGCAAACCTGTACCATCAGTGATGATTCACTGTGATAGCCAAGTAGCAATTGACCGAGCACAAAATAATATGTACAACGAAAAGTCGAGACATATACGTCGTCGATATAACACCATAAGACAGTTGATCTCGAATGAAGTGATATCTATTGATTATGCAAAATCAATTGATAGCCTTGCGGATCTGCTAACCAAAGGGTTAAACCAAGATCAAATGAATAAATTGCTTGAGTGAATGAGATTGAAACCCACAATATGAATGACTGTAGTGGATACCCAACCTAGATGATTGGAGATCCCAAAAACTAGAATCAATGTGACAACTAAGTTATACGAGTTCAAGTGATAACACCGACAAGATGATGTCTTCTTTAGTGGCGATGCCTTGAAGATGACATTACCTACCCTTCCCTAAAATAGCAAATAAAGTGTTATGGAACTGCATGTGGTATATGTTAAGTCTTAAGTTACTTTTAATGACTCTTGCAAACCTCGTGATGGTTGAGCTTAGCAGGATGTTTGGAATAAGAGGTCACCTATATAAGTGGAAGGGGGCCACTTCAAATGAACACTTATGAAAACCAAAGGCGGTGTCCATGGCCCGAAATGAAACCCAACGTGGAACGAATGGAGGTTGAAATGTTAATATTTCAATGTTATTGACTCGGTACACACGATGGAGGAGTAGTTCAAGGTACTCTTACCACTAATCAGTCGGTGTACCCGACGATAATAAAGATGAAAGGTTTAAAGTCACAAGCTAAATATTCAGGTGCATTCATATTTCTCGAAAATTTAGTTGGTAATTCAGGAACTTTATTGTAAATTTGCGATGTGAAATATTTAATTTTGTCGAAATTAAATATTATCAAATTAATCTACGCGACGATTAGATGATCGTGGTATGTTTATTTTTTCAAATCCAAATTCCGGTGAGTGAGAAATGAGTCTACGAAGTGACACAGTTGGTGGAATTATTACATAAGGTGATTATGTAAAAAATGATGTCCCACATTAATTAATTACATTAATTAATCTGTGTATATAAATCACAATTGTAGTAGTGTGTAAAAACAAGGTGTGCAGTGTATGTGGCTCACGATGGCGTCCTCATGCGCCGCCGCCACTCGCTTCACCCTGCCCCGGCCTACTGCCTCCGCGAGGTTGCTGGCCGAGCGTCGAACGCCCACGCCCGTGTTCTGTGACCCGTGCCCTGACCCTGGTTTCAGCTCTGGCTCCAGTTTGGTCTCGATCAAACACACCACTTGTGCCCGGATTGTGCGCTTCCATTACCGTCGTGTATCCCGCATGTAACGGCTCGAGTTATTGGTGTCTTCATGGCTGCGACCGTAACAGACATGCTCCCCTCGATGGAACATGCTTATAAATAGGAATACATAGGAGCATGTCTACGGTCCCCTAACACAGCCAAATTACTGCATCATTTTCCTCATATTGCTGCAACTTTTCATAAGCTTCAAAGCTACTCAGTTTTCACCTCCGTTTAGTTCGCCAGAGCTTTTACGACTGCGGTGCTGCCTCATAAAAGACGAAGTCGTTTTACTTTTGGGGACGAACGTCGGACAACGAGCACTATGTAGGCGAATTCGTCTTGCGGGAAGAGGAATTCTTCCACTCGGCTCTCCTTTTTATTTAATTATATTTATTTACGTACCTCCTAATACTTGTAGTTATTCTCTTAAAAAGTTGCATCACTAGATATACTTTATTGCAGTGTTCTTAGACTTGTTCCACAAATTATCCAACATGTTTATTATGATTTCATAGAATAAAGTAGATTTTTAATTCTATCATATTTTCGATCATAAAAGTTGAAGGATACTCAAACATAAATGTACTACTCCCAGCAGAGCTGGCTACTGATTATAGGGGTGTTCATGGTTTGGCCGAAACCGGTTAAACCGGCCAAACCGAATTAATTTGGTCGGTTTGAAATTTAATTTTCAAACCGGTGGTTTGAAAATTTTGAAACCGGTCAAATTTGGTTTGGTTACGGTTTGGTGGCTCAAACCGACCGTATCGGCCGTATTTATTTGTGTGTGTGTGTGTGTGTATATATATATATATATATATATTAAATATATTATAATTAATAAATATAAATTTTGGTTCATTTGATAAGTTCAACTTTTTTATACAATTAACCTATGCTTAAATTTATTGGTCAACACAATCTAGTTTTTAGTTTAAATTTTTTTAATCAAAAATCAACTAGTAAGTATTAACATTAAATATTATTATTTCATATAATTTTTTTACAGTAAATTAAGTATTAATATTGTTAATTCGTTAATATAATTTTACATGTCTTTTTCAATTTTATATTTGAATTTTAATATTATAATTTTAATACAATTGACTCATGTGTTTCTTTTGGTTTTACATTAAATTATTAATATAAGATTTTAAAAATTAAACTTATATTAAAATAAGTAAAAATAAATAATGGAAATCAACTAATTTGCATTTAGGCTCTAGTTTTAAACAAATTATAGTAGATTGTTGAAAGTTGAAACATGTTTCGTTTCAAACCGTCAAACCGGCCGGATCAAACCGTTTTTTATGGTTTGGCCGGTTTGGTTTCGATAAATTATTTGGCCGGTTTGGTTTAAAAAAATTTCAAACTGTACCTATTGGTTGGCCGACATTTTGCTTCCAAACCGGACCGCGAACACCCCTAACTGATTATAAGGGGCGGATGAACATATCATGTTGTGTACCCCCAACTTTTTTTCCCCTTTTATCATATATACATTTTTATTATTTTTTTAAATATATTTTTACATATTATTTATGTATATTTTAACATAATGTACCCCATTTATTTTATTCGTAAATTGTATCCTCAATTCTAAATTTCTAGATCACCTCGACTGATTATGGAGGTATACGAATGAATGATGACGTCCCCAAACTGTATGAACGTGCGCAGTTAAAATGCAAAGCCATCTATACAAAAATCTGACCAGTACTGTATTCATGAGAAAGAAGAGATAGTAGTTGCCTAGAAATGGAATGTCCGGAAATGAGTGCAGCATATTGTTGTCGTACATTAGCTTGAAAGTCTGGGTTACAAATTCAATTTTGTGACCTTCTTTCCATTTTTTTTTTCGCTTACAAAGTTTCAGGGAGTTTTTTTTTTCAATCCTTATAGAGCCCATTAAGCTCTCATTTATCCATAAAGATGCGCAACCAACAGTTTTGTGTCTTGTTGGTTAATTGCAGGTTTTTATACTTCCACATGTTTAACGTAAAATTTGACTTCTCTGGCTTTTTTTAGTAATAAAAATAAGAGGAGAGATCATATGAGAAAAAAAATTTCGTGTGAGAAAAAAGAATGAATCATATTCATTAGATCTAAATAAATCAATAATTAATATGCAATCTAGCAACACCTAAAACACAAATTGCTCGATTGTGTTTTAGTTGTTGCTTGAGTGTATTTTAGTTGTTGCTTAATTTTATATCAACCATTAATTTATCTAGATTTAATGAATATGATTTGTTTTTAGGCAATTTTTTCACCCCTAAATCCACCCCTAAAAATAAAATGTTAAGAGTCAAAATCTTAAATAGCCATTTTTATCTGCTCATTCAAGGAATAGCCATATTCCTAAAATATCCTCACTTTTCATATATAAATTCCAAAATTCTTAAATATCAATTTTAAATTTATTTTTATCACAAATATTAAAATTTAATGGTTTCCAATTCATTTTTTTTTCAAAATTTTTATTTTGTTCAATATAGAAAACTTCATTTGGTAAAAAAAAAAAAAACAAATTGCAAATGGTCAAAATCCAAATCGAAATAAGTTGCATTTAATTTTTAAATTAATCAAATTTAATTGTTATATTTATTTGTAAAATTTTAGCAAATCACAAATTTGACTTACATAGGGGCTGTGTTTTTTTAAAACTTATTAAATTATACTCCCTCCGTCCCGTTTAAACTTATTAATTTTCGACACGAAAATTAAGAGTTGTGAGTGTAGAATGAGTTAGTGGAATGAATATTTTATTGTTGAGTGTGAAAAGGTTGCTATTTTTGGAAAGGGGCCAATTTAGTTGGGACGCCGAATTCGGTAAGTGACCTATTCTAGCGGGACAGATGGAGTATAAATTTTTTTAATTTCTAAAATTTTTAGTTCTAATTTAATTATATATGTATATTTATTTAATTCTAAAACTTCCAGTTGCAAACGGCAAAACACAAAGCAGAAAATTCATTTAATTTAATTTTTTATTTATTGTTACAAATTAAATAGTCAAAGTAAAAATAATATTAGGTGTAATTAATTAAATGTATTTTTAGTAATTATCCTCAGCAATATCGAGATTTTTATTGATTTAATGATTGGTAAACCTGTAAACCCTTTAAATAATAAGGATATTCATGTTCATTCATTTTAATTCGGTCATTTTTTGATTGAGTACTTAATAATGACTACTTAAAAATTTTGCATAATAAAAATGGTTAGTTTCATATATTTTCACCCGTCTTAATTATTTAAAATAGCCAATTATATAAAACACATAATGATTTTAGCCACTTTTTATCAACACATATCAAATATGGCCAAAAGTACATATTTTTAATTGAGATTTGTTAAAATGTCTTAATCAAGCAATTATTTTTTAGGTTGGTGATAATCGAAACATAAAAATATATATTATAAGTATTTTTACTTAACATTTAGAACTTAAAAATAATATTTAAATCACCTGAGTTGCACTCGGTCCCCCTCGGATCGCACCCAGTCCTTCCCATGTTGATCATGAATTTTTTAATATTTTTTTGACATAGGTCGCACTCGAGTCACACCCGGTCGCACTCGATCCCCCTCGGATCGCACCCAGTCCCTCCCATGTTGATCATAATTTTTTAAATATTTTTTTTACCCAGATCGCACTCACACTCTCTCACACACATTACACATACTACATAATATTTAATAAATAGGAAAAACTATGAAAAATACCCTATAGTATTGGTCAACTATGAAAAATACACTAATGTTTGCTTTTCCTTTAATTATACCCTAACGTTTCATTTTGCCCACTAAAAATACCCTTTACTATGAAATACTCCCTCCGTCCCATGCGAATTGTTACACTTCTTTTCGGCACGGGAATTAAGGACGTGACTATAAGTGGAATTAATATTTTATTGTTGAGTGTGAAAAAATTGTCATATTTAGTAAGTGTAACAATTCAGTTGGGACGCCTGATTTGGTAAGTGTAACAATTCGGGCGGGACGGAGGGAGTATATCCTAAAGTTTCTCATATCATTGAGTTATACCCTAATGTTTGATTTTGTCAATTAAAAATACCTACGTCGCTAACGGTGTTAAAATTTTAATACAATATATGGCACATATATACCAAAGAAATGGAAATATCATACATTATTTAATTTATGATTCATAAAAACTTTAACATCAATAACGATTGAGGGTATTTTTAATAGATAAAATCAAATATTACTAGGGATGTCAATTTAGCCCAAAATCTGCGGGTTAGCCCGATTAACCCGAGCTAAAATACGGATTAAGGTAGAAATATTTTAGCCCGAATAGCCCGAGACCGAATAACTTAAAGTCCGAAACCCGATGGGTTAGCCCGATTAACCCAGTTACTTTTTATTAATATATCTATCATAATTATAGTACAAAAATCTACTTTTGATATTTAAGATCATATATAATAATTAAATTTTAAGTTATATAATTGTATTTAGTTCAAATAGTATTCAATAAATAGTTAAGTTTATTTACTTACGAATTTAAAATATATATAAATATTGCTAAAATTAAAAATAACATATTTTTAATAGTTAAATTAATCATTATATAAGAGTTTGTGATGTGTTTTGTATTTTTTATAAGAGAAAAGTAATATTTTATTTATTTTTTATTATTTAAAATATTAAAAGAGTGAAAAGATATTTAAAATAAAAAATAATTCATAAATTCATTGGCCCAACGGGCTAGCCCGAAAATCGACCGGTTAGGGTTAGGGTCAACATTTTTAAGCCCAAAAAATCTCAGCCCGATTTGACACGGACCGATTAACCCGTAGCCCGATAGGGCTGACCCGAAACCCAACAGGTTAGCCCGATTGACATCCCTAAATATTAGGGTATATAATTCAGTGATAAAGAGAAACATTTGGGTACTTTTTATAGATGAGGGTATTTTTAATTGACAAAATGAAACATTAGGGTATAATTCAAGGAAGGAGAATAATAGAGTATTTTTCATAGTTGAGCAATAGTTTATGATATTTTTCATAGTTTTTCCTTAATAAACATTACTTTATTTTATTTTTTAAAATAATCAGAATTTGATCTGTAAATTTTAGAAACTTTTATCTATTTTTGAAATATATTCATAAATGTAGCTAAAATTATTAGATATAATAATCAAATTAGCTATTTTTTCCACAAGGTTAATTATAGGGAAAATATTGAAATATATTCCAAAGTTATTTTGGGACTGCTTTGTTATAATATATTAACTAGATTTACACCCGTGCGTTGCACGAATTGCATATTTAATAAAAATGTTAGCATGTAAATAAAACATAAAACTTATAAAATAAGAGTTTGTTTTACAAAATTAACCTATCAAAAAAAATTTATTTTAGCATTATACTTGTATTGCATTAAAATGTAAAATAAGATAAAATAGTAAAAATGTAATGTTTTACTAAAAAACGGCAAATATGATTTAGTTATTATTATTTATTAAAAGATATGTATATATATACTCCATTCATCCCATTATATTAGTTTCAATTTCCTTTTACGTCTGTCCCACTATATTAGTCATATTTTCTAAAATGCCAAAATTTTCACACACTAATAAAATATTAATTACCTTGTTCGATCAATATGTGACTAATTGAGCGGGACGAATGAGTAATATAAAAAAATATGAAGTAAAACGAAATTGATGTGATGTGATAATTTAAACTCGCACTATCAGCGGTGCCTTATTTTATAATAATAAGATACAATTAGCGATGTTATATTGTTTATTATTTTTAGAGATTCTTAATATATTTAATATTATTCATACACTTAATATATTATACATCAAATCATATATATAATTTAATGAAATATATAATAAGTATGTAAAACACAAAATATATTGGATTTGGTTTAAGGAAAATAGTATATAGAACAAATTAGTGAGATATAATATTTTAAGGAAAAAATAAACAAATAGAATTTTGTTATATTTTTATTATTGTTTATATATATATATATATATATATATATATATATATAGGGGAGTGATCTAGGCTGAACAAGTGTCTGTGAATGAACAGAGAACTAAATCTGGCCATCCATTTTTTACATCTACGTACCAGATTAATAATGACCGTATATCATTTAATAGTACATTCTTTATCATTAAAAGGGCATTAATGGAAAATAAAAAAAAAATAGCGAGCTTCAAAAACTGCAAGTCAAAAATAACGGGAACAGTTACCAAATAAATCTGCCCACGATCTAGACAAAATTAAACCGAGATTTAGGGTGTTTGGTGACTATCATTAATGTTTTAGAATCTCACACAAATTAGGTCAAACCTTTTTCAACTACACAAAAAATTCACACCTCCGATTTGCAGTGTTCAACGGCGATTACTGGAAAAAAAACAGGTGAGTTTGTCATTTTTAGTATTTTTGTTTAAAATCTTTTACCCAACCCAGAGAAAGTGATACATTGCGTTCAATATTTTGGTAGATTGCGAATAAAAAAGTTTCGAACGAAGTAGGAGGCCGACAAGAATCAAACCCATGGCTCCGAAAAAGAAAACAAAGGTGGGTGCTTCAACTTCTGGAACTTCACGAAAATCCACCACCGGCGCATCATCCTCAGGTACGATTTCTTTATTTTTTTGTTTGTTCGAGTCGAATGCGATATCTGAAAAAAAAAAAACACTTCGGAAGTGGAAATTGCGTAAAAAAAAAAACTGAAAAATTCTATGGATAATTAAAAGTAAGTGATGACCATTATCTACGCGGGAATTTTGTAAATTTTTAAAAATTAACTACTCAGTAAAGATAGTCTTGCGAATACGACATTTAATTAACCTTGTGTAAATTTGTTTCGGAGTATCATTTTTCTATGTTAGTTATGTCATTATCCCTTGAAAAGATAAACTGAACATAAATATGTCATTTGTTTAGGTAATGTCATTAAATAGTTGATTAAATATCATTTTTTCAAACATTGGGCAAATTATTTATCAATGTATCTGAACTATTGTAATGTGTAAAATGTGTATTGATTTGTTTCTGTCTTGTACGTGAGATGATGGTTTTGGTATATCATTTTTATAAGTTCAGTATGTCAATTTTTACTCACATATGATGATGTTGTATTTGGAATATCATTTTTTTAAGTATAGTATGTCATTTTTTGTTCAATATTAGGGTAACATAATAGTTTGGAATATAATTTTTCTGTTTACTGAATGAAAACAAAAAACAATACATGATTGCATAAAATCTATGTTTGAGGTAATCGTATGAACATCATCTTTTCCTAAGTTAATGCTGGCATGCGAATATCATTTTTATGTGTAAATTATATCATTTTTGTATGTATTGAATATCATTTTTTACAAAAATAGGGAAACAGAACATAAATAGTATTGTTACGTGATGTGTAATTTATTAGTTGATTATATGTCAATACTATTACATTAATATTATCATTTGTTAAGGTGTTTGAAATAATATAATGCAAAAATATAGTTAAATAATTTGTTTGATTACTTGATGTCATTAAAAGTACATTCATGTATTCATGATATCTGTTTCATTATTCGAAAACATAATAAACATTTATGTTTATTAAACTGACATAATTCATGAAAAATGCAGCGCAAATATTTCCAAAGATACATGGTGGATGTTCAACTTGGAAACTTGTGGAGAGGCTTGGAAAAAGTTAAACCGAAACGAATGAACCTGTTCACCGAGACAGTGATTAATAAGCGAGACTGCGCCATCCTCATGATGAGGCACATGAAGCTTTACAATGGTGAGAAAGAGACGGAGTGGTGCCAATGCTTACCAAAGAGGAGCAAGGTAGTGTACTGATACCTACGCGCCAAATATACTTGCACTCTCCTGTTATCGCAAAATAATGCTTGTTTGCTGAAGAATGAAAAAGAAAGCAAGAAGTACATTGAAGCTGAAGAAGAGATTAACGCAGTCGATGTTGAGAAATTTGTTAATGATTTACTCCAGATCCAGAATTAGAATGAATTGTTATGCTACAAACTTATTTTATGTTTTTGTGTGTTTTAAGATACATTTTCCAGACACTGAATACTGTATCAGTTTATATTTAATTAAACTATGTTATGGATTCCCTTTTGTTTATGAATGACTTATTTTTATTGAAAAAATAAATTTTATGAGTACAACATATAAAAAACATGTCATTTAAAATACAAACTAATGATACAATTTAAGCAAATAAATAGATATTTAATAAAATAATGATATATGTATCTTTAAAAAATGACATCGATTTACAAAAACAATAATAAACAAAAAATACACTATATATAGAGAGTATATAAAGACTAAAAAACAAAAAAATATATAAATCCAAAAAACGATGTGAGGAAAAAAATAAAAAAATAAGTCATAATTACTTAATTAACTTTCAAGAACTACGATATACGTTTCAGAAAAAAAGTAAAGACCCGCCATAATGTATATTTCTCAAAAAAATTCATGATTTGATCACATTTGTCTAATAAAGAAATGATAGACATAAAACAAAAAAATGACATACGAATATAATATAAATGATAAAGGAACAAACATATATAAATATGAACAAAAAATGAAGAAATAAACATCGCATATATTAAGAACAAACCTGAAACCTCATAAACAGAGTAATACATTTTAATAAAATTAAAGCAACAAAAGTGTACTGAACAAAACAACCAAAAACAACAAACTAAAATGTAACAATTTTTAAAAAAACAAAAAAAAAAAAAAACCAATTGCAATCAACCCTTCTGCTTCGCAATATCTTTCAATCAATACCCGAATCTACATTGCTTGAAGAACCATCATAATCTGAAACAACATCCAGAAAAAGTAAAGATGATAGTTCATCATAGAAATAATGATATTACATCTAAAAAATAATGATAAATAACCATATTACATAACACGTTATAACATAACAAAAAAAAAACCGTCATGTAGACCAGATTATATTGGCTCAGAGAAATAAAAATTACAGCAATTTATGAATGAAACCTAACCACGAAAATGAAAAAAAAAAATAATAAGGTCGACATATAAACAAAAAAATATATACAAAATAAAAATAAGAAAAAACAATGAAACATAAACGAAATAACTGAATAAATATAACAAAACATACCTGGCATGTCGTTCATATTGTTCTCGTGAAAACAATGGCGCAAAAAAAAAAAAAAAGAGAAGGGAGAAACGAACGTCTTCAGAGACGAAAGAATTATGGAAAAAAAAAATAATAGAAGTAGTTATGAAACTAGCGAAAAAAAATATGGAAAGTAAGATATGATATAAATCAAATCTTGATTACAAATTCAGTTACCATAAAAATAACCGTCCAAAAAAAAAAAACTACATTACCTATAATACCCTTGATTGAAATTAAATAAGATATTTCACTTGACACATGTCATCATATCAACCGCTGGATTATTTAAATCTATGGTTAATATTTAGTTCATTGTTCATTCACAGTACTTAGTTCATAAATGAACACAACTCTCTATATATATATATATATATATATATATATATATATTAGTGATCATATGTTACCCATTCTCTAGATGTTATATGAGACCAAATCTCAACCATTTATTTTATCAATCTAACGGTTATTAAATTATGAATTAATTTTTATTTTTAATGTGTAAATATAAATTAACGGTATATTAGGTAGATTAGGTAATTAATTTATATTATTCTCTCTCATAAACTAATCACACTTTGTTTCTTATTTTTTCTTCTCTTATCATTTTTCTCTCTCCTCTATAATTCTTATAAAACTTTAAATAATCATAACTTCTTCAATTTGAATTATATTTTCACTTATTATATATCAAATTAAAGATAATTTAATTACATTTCAAACGAAATCCCTATTGCATATGTTAGAAATAAGGTAATTGTAGCAAAATCAAATAATGTAATAGCTAAAACCAAATAATGTAACATAATAATGAGAATAATGTAATACTGTAATACTAATAAAGAGAATTACAGATTGATGAATAAACAGAACTATTTATTTTTTTTTGGGCAAGAAATCAGACATTAATAATGTAATATACAATGAACACATAATGTACCAATCAGTCGATATACAGTGCACCATTCAGACAATACTTTTATCAACGTCATGCAACCGCAAAAAAACAGACATGAATAATATAATATACAGTCAAATAATGTAATATACAATTAATACATAATGTACCACTCACTCAATATATAATGTATCATTCAGACAACTCTTTGATCTATATCATGCAACCATAAAAAATACATACATAAATAATGTACACACTGTTGAATAATGTACTATAACGCCGATATATAATGTACCACAACACATATTGTACCATTCAGGCAACACTTTGATTTATATACTGCAACACAAAAAAACATATATGAATAATGTAATACTCATGTGACACATAATGTATCACTCAGTTGATGCACAATGTACCATGCATGCAACAATTTGATCTATAGCATGCAACCGAAAAGGCAAACATGAATAATATAATACAAAGACGACACATAATGTAGCACTTGAACACCTTTTTTTATGTATAAAATGCAACCGCAATTGTAAAATCAAAATTTTCCCAAATTTTTATAAGAACAACATCGAAATTAGGTAAGTATACTATATCATTACATTATTCTCTATATTATGGTACATTATTTAGTTTTACCTATTACATTATTTAATTTTACTTCGATTATCTTTTTCTGAACATATGTAATAGGGATTTCGTTTGAAAGATAATTAAATTATCTTTAATTTGATATATAGTATGTAAAAAAATAACTTAAATTGAATGAATTATGATTATTTAAAGTTTTATAAGAATAATAAATGAGAGAGAATATTGATCGGAGAGAGAAACAAGTAATAACGTAACATTGGGTTGGTTAATGAGAAATAATAATATAAATTTATTACCTCATTACCCTTATTATATATTTAATCATTAAAATTTAAACTTAATCATATCCATCCAAATTCAAATTGGAAGGTTGAATTTTAGTCTCATATAACATAGGAAAGCAAGGTAACCATATAATGCAACCCTATATATATATATATATATATATATATATATATGTTATAATAAGATAAATAAAAATAAAAAATAGAGTAAAATTTTGGCGGGAACAGTTATATGTTGATTATTCTCTTTTCTTATATTACTAGATTTACACCCGTGCGTTGCACGAATTATATTTTTATTATCTTATTTAATTATATTAAAATATAATTATAAGGTTATATAATTTGACGAATTACCCTCCTATGTAAAATCTAAAAAGTAATTTGATAAAGCAAGTTATTAAAACACAAAGCTTATAAAATAAGATCAGTTTGTTTTACAAAATTAACCGATCAAAAAATTATACTCCTTCGATCCCGCCTAATTAGTTTCATTTTCCATTTTTGTTTGTCCCATTACATTAGTTACATTTTCTAAAATGGAAATAAATCCCCTTACATCAATAAAATATTAATTCCACTATACTCACACACATCGGTTACTGTGCCGGGTCAAAATAGGATTAATGACCCGGGACGGAGGGAGTATTTTTTAGAATTATACTTCTATTGTTTTGAAATAGAAAATGAGATAAAATAGTGAAACTATAAGGTTTTATTGAAAAATTGAAAGTGATACATATGATTTTGTCAAAAATGTGGAGTATTATATTTTATTAAAATATGTGTATTTGTAATAATATAAAAATATATCAAATCAAACAAAATTAAAAATAAAATAAAAGTGATGTGGTGTAATTATTTACACATGTGCTGTGCATGAATAAAATGAATAATGTCTTATTTTTTGATATTAAGATATAATTAACAAAGTTATACTCCCTCCGTCACGATATAATCACTTACCAAATCGGGCGTCCCAACCAAATTGGTTCATTTAAAAAAATGACAATTTTTTCATACTCAATAATAAAATATTAATTCCACTTACACTCACACTCTTTAATTCCCGTGCCGAAAAAGAATGGGGCTATTTTAGCCGGGACGAAGGTAGTATATCTTAATGTTTTGAGCTATTTTTATAAATATATATTGATCATATTAAATTTAATATATTATAACATAAATTATCGTTTGTATTATACGTTAAACTATATGCATTAATTTAATAAATATAAAAAGAAATATATCAAGCGCAAAGTTTATGAGATTTGATTTAAATATTATCCCATAAACAATATTATATTTATATAATTTAAAAAATAATAAATGTAATAAATTAGTGAGGTATAATATTTTAAAGAAAAAGTGACAAACATAATTTTATTATATTTTATTATTATTTATTTATATCTATATAATAATCAATAATAATAATTTAATATTTGACGGAAATAGTTTATTTCACTACTCCTCCTTAATATAATAGATACATTTATAGATTTTCTCACTACATTATTTTTTTATTTTAAATTCTTTAAACAATAGGATATTTTGTTGATTTATATATATTATATGCTATAGTTTAAATTATAATATAATAATAAAGCTGTCAAAACTTGAAAAACTCACCCTCCACGATGAAGGTGACTAAATTAGGGGACATGTTTGAATAAATAATAATGATAATAATAATAATCATCCAAAACATAAATAAAAATAAAAAAAATAGCGAAAATAGTTGTTACATGACTACTTTACTTTAATATCTATTAATATATTATAACAAAGCAGTCCCAAAATAACTGTTCCCGCCTAAATATTTTTATTTATTTAATTACTATATTATTTATTTATAAATCTATTAAAAATGTCCCATACAAAATATTATTACTAAGTAGCTGTTTCTACTCCCCAAAAATATATATAATAAATTCTGAATGATTTTCATATATAAATTTTTACTAAAACATTTAACCGTTTTAC
>JAPKLW010005725.1:799-19735 GCA_026898455.1 Plectranthus barbatus | reverse complement strand
TATATATATATAGTGTGGTTGGGTGGTTGAGTAGTCATTGATAAACTTGACAAAATATTATGGTTGGGTTGGAGTGATGTGGAAGTGAGAGAAACTAATAAAATATAATAAAGGTTGGGTGGTTGGGCCGGTTGCTGATAAACATAGTCTAATGGGCTACTGGGCTCCATTCAGCATATTTATTTTGGGCCAGACCTTGGACCTAGTGCAAATAATAAAGTGGGCCTATAAATTAATTAATTCCCATGTGCACAACCCAGGACACAATTAATTAATTAATATTAATTCTTATTCACCACAGAATTAATACTGACCTACCCCTTTATTACCATGTTATGAGAACGGGCTGCATTTAATGAGAATCCCCATATTTAAGGTTACCGGACATTCATTAATTATTCGGAGCTTCTGACAAGCTCTATCTACAATTAATTAATATCTTATTATTCTTGACTAGTACCACTTAACTAAGTCTAATGTACCGTCATCTGCAAGTTGCTGAATCCGCTTTAAGCTGATGTGACCGAGTCTCAAGTGCCAGAGATATGTAAGATCCTCATCAGAAGAAGTGAGTTTTCTCTTTCTAGGATTATCAATTACGGATGAGTTACATGCAATACTTGCGGAAGACTTATGATTACTGTTAATAACATAGAGAGAATTATTCAGCATCCTACGATAGATAACACCGTTATTACCAATGATAGAAACACTACTATAAAAAATAACTGAATATCCATCAACATAAAGTTTGGAAACTGAAATGAGGTTCCGCCAAAAATCTGGCACGTACAAAACATCTCTCAAAGTTAAAACAGATTCATCAAAGTACAAGGTGAAATCTCCAATGGCAGCTGCACTCACTTGTGTTGCGTTCCCCATTGAGATGGTAACCTCGTCATTCTTCAACACCCTCCTCGGTGTGAACCCCTGCAAAATGTAACAAACATGATCAGTAGCTCCAGTATCCACTACCCACGAATGAGTAGAAACCGATTCTAAACATGTTTCCATTACAAATGCAAATGACGTACCTTGTCCTTTAGCATTCGGACAATCCACCTTTCTGCATCCAGCACACCTGTTCTTCTTTAGAGTGACCTTGACTCTCTTTACCTTCTTTGACTTGCTCTCACTGCCTGCTTTCCTAAGCTTGCTTTCAGCACCACTATCTCCAACCTTAGAGGATGTCGAACTAGTACTAAAAACAGTCAGAACAGGTTTACGTGCTCGCATGGAAGATTGCTCCACTACAAGGTCCTCAAGTAGCTCATGCAGAGCATACTCTCCCATTGCAGAAGCAACTACCTTAAAGTCATAGTAAGATTCCGAAAGAGAATTCAGGATGATATCAATCTCGCCTTGCGCACTGATATTTCCACCCCGCATAGTGAACTGTCTCGTGAGATCAATCATAGACATCATGTGCGCTGTCACCGAACTATCTTCAACCATCTTCTGGCACACAAGATCAATCATAGTTGATAGTCCGCTCCATATTGCCATAAGCTGTCTAGAGTTCTCTCCAGCCCTCTCGAGATACGTGGTAGCCGTGTGAAGCACACACAATTAACACGTTAAATTTATCAATCCGGTCTCTTTTCTAATTCACTCAAGTGTATATCATCTACTCAATTGAAGAGTATCAATAGCTAGGTTACACAAAAGTCGTTAATTTTCATCTATCTAGGCAATGAATCGTAAACAAAGCTTTAAATGCAAACAATCAATTACTAAACAAATTGCTAACTTCTCAAATCAATCAATGGTTTAGGTAGATTAAGATAACAAATCCGACAATCTTAGAAGATAGTGAGTATTTGTAAACTTCAATTGTTCCAAATGAAACCAATTTATGTTGCAAACAAATTTTAATTCCTATGAGGTTGAGCAACCAACTCTAATGTCGATAGTCACTTGCTACAGATAACTAGCGGTAGATGACACTAGGAATTGCAAATAGCTACGTTATTAACTCCTAGGCCACTCCCAACCGACCGTCATTTATCGCCCTACAATCCTAGCACCGCACAAGGATTGGAACTAGAACTATAAGATTATGCACTTATCACTACGATTCCGCCCGCGTGTTGGCTGCAACGTTCACGTCAACTACCTAAAGGCTGGCTATTACCTACACCTAATAGGCAAAAACAAGCTTAAGTGAAAATCAACCCCTCATAGGAAAGTAAACAAGCATAATCGATTCAATCCATCACAATATCCGTAATACAACACTCACTAATGAAATTAGTTCTCCATACCTTGAGTTAAGTACAAAACAAATTGGAAATTGAAAGAATTCATTACAAAACTTCAAGGTCAACGATTGATCTTCTTCGGTTGTCTTCTTTGAATCCAATCTACCTCTCTTCCTTCTTCAATCTTCACCAAATGGATGGAATGTGGCTTGATTCCCCTTGATTTTGGTTGGGGAGATGTTTTGAGATGAATCTCGGGAAAAGTATCGTGATGGATATTCTAATTTTTGTAAAAATTTCTTCAATTAACTGATTTTCCCCTTTTTATAGGCGAGCAAACAGGGCCTCGGATCACCCGAGCCATCCAAGGCTCGCCCGAGGCTTCCTGGAAACTGCAGAGAACTTGGGAAACTCGTTCTGGCTCGGCCGAGCCAGAACCGCTCGACCGAGCCTGCTCTATGTTAGCATGGCTCGGTCGAGCCTGTACTGCTCGGCCGAGCCTGCTTCGCTCGGCCGGGCGACTCCTCCAAGCCTCCGAAACTCTCCTTTCGCTCCGCTCGGACAAACCTAACCTCCTCGGACTCCAAACTCGGACGATTTTCCTCCAAAACTCCACCAAATATGCCATATTATGCTCAAAACACATCCTACAACATTTCAAACACGAAAACACGAAAACAAGACAAAAGAACAACGAAAGTATATGATATGAGGGCAAAATGGCCACAAACATGCACGATCACACATCGAAAAATAGGTCATTTTACACACATATCATAATCCCCCAAACTTGAACATTTGATTGTCCTCAATTAAAACAAAGTAAAGCAATCAATAAACCTCATCAAACAACCTCATAGCTCATCATAGTCATATTGGCATGCTCTTATCGAACGAGATTATCACCTAACTTTGTGACACGATTAATGCTAACGACTCAAACCACTCATCAACATTGGATAAAGAAATGAAAGCACTCCCTTACGTGTTTAGGGTTTGATGAATTCACTCACTCACAAGATATCGAGCACAATTTCCATAGGCTTGAAACAATTCTCACCACTATACTACAATGAGTTGGCTCCTAAAATCAAAAAGGTCTTTGTTTTTGGTTATAACGTGGCTTACTAAAAGGTAGGTGGTTTTGGGCTAAAGTGACGAACTTCTCCATATCCCAAAACCCCTAAACTTATTCTCTTCAATCCACTTCTAACCTTGAGGCTTTTTCAATCACGACTCTCAAATTTTTTTCTTTTCTTTTCCTTTTTTTTCTTTTTTTTTCCTTTTCTTTCTTTTCTCATAATGTAGCCAGCTTCTCCCAGATCCTTCATTTGGAACTGTTCGGATGACCAAGCCTTGATTTCTGACATCACACCCTCGTTGTTTCTAAATAGGAGTATGTCATCAACGTATAGTGCAAGGAAGACCACGCTCCCACTAACACAAAGTCGATAAACACAACTTTCGTTTTCCAACTGTGCAAATCCATAGGATTTAATCACATCGTTGAAACATAAGTTCCATGACCTTGAAGCTTGCTTAAGTCTATACAAGGACTTCCTAAGCTTCCAGACAAGATGTTCTTCATCCTTGCTTATGTAACTCTCGGGTTGCTGCATGTAGATGTCCCTACCTTCTTCAAGGTAACCGTTTAGAAAAGCAGTTTTGACATCCATCTGCCAGATCTCGAGGTCCATATGCGCAGCTATGGCAAGGAGTATCCAGATAGATTTGAGCATGGCTATGGGTGAAAAGGTTTCGTCAAAGTCAATGACCTCTTTCTGACTATAACCCTTTGTAGGGTTTTCCTGTGAACCGAATCACCAAAACCAATTTGAACCGGATCGATTTATGGATATTGTGCATATTAAATACATAATAAATCCTAGTATGCTCCTATGAATTCAATACAATATTCTGGATTGAGAATTACCGTAATTCCATTGAGTCTAATCCGATCTATTGCGTTTGAATTTCCAACTTCAATTCAACCACGCAATTCGATTTTATCTGCGGAAGTAGAAATTAGCAATCTAATTTCTTAGAAAAAATCGAAAACAAAGAGAGAAGAAAAGAAAAATTTGTTCTCCAGATTAGATCTTCAGGGCTGTGTCACAATGCTGCTTAGATCTGCTACTGGTGAGGATTCCACAGATCTGTGTTGTAGGCCGGAGCAGAAAAATCCTTCTTCTCCCCTCTATAGGCGCCGCCCACTCTCTCTCTGCCTCTAAGGTTTCACTAATTTGAATGTGTTCAATAGTGGCAAGGGTTTCCAGAGAGAATGGTCTATTTATAGACCCAGGGTTTTATCCCTAATGGGCTACTGAGCCCTTTTTCAGCATATTTAATTGGGCCAGTCCTGGGACATAATGCAAATAATAAAGTGGGCCTATTATTAATTAATTCCCATGTCCACAACCCAGGACATAATTAATTAATTAATTAATATTAATTCTTTTTCACCACAGAATTAATACTCACCTACCCCTTTATTACCACGTTATGAGAACGGGCTGCATTAATTGAGAATCCCCATATTTAAGGTTACCGGACATCCATTAATTATTTGGATCCTCTGAAAAGTACTAACTATAATTAATTAATATCTTATAACTCCTGAGTAGTACCACTCAATCCTTATCACTCGTGCCTGAACTTAATCAGCCTGTAGGACTTTGACACGATGAATGTTATTGAGCTCCTCAGGGAATGTCCCCATCCTATTACTCGGATATGGTTACCTAAACCCAGTCTCAGGCGGTACTACACGAACTGCTGTTACCCAAGATGCGTATATACGAGCACGTTACTTAGGCTCTCCACCATGGCAAGTCAAAGCAACAGTCAACCCGTGCAAACCCGTGAACCTTCGTTAGTGTTTGGACTCAATCAATATAACGAGATCTTGTATTTGCTGATGTTAGACATACGAATACATCTCACTGCGGTCCATCAATATGCCACCTCTGCGTACCAGGATGTCAAGCAAACTAGATAGATTACTTATTCCGACAATGCCGCAGCCATCCGGACAGACGTATCCTCATACGCTGTCTCGACTGTGATCAGGTTTATGTCTCACTAGGTCAAGTGATCATACTATCTTCTGCGATCTACAACACGCCGTATGATCGTCCCTATCGATGAGATAAGAGGATACCATTGTTCATACATGTAAGATTGTTAACAGATAGGAGAAATAAACCGTCGTATACTCATTATAATAAATGCTTTCAGTATACAAAACCCATCACACTTTGCCACCAGCCTGACTTTAAAAGCCGTGATCTTTCCATCCGACCCTTTCTTACTCTTGTATACCCATTTGCACCCTATGGCCCTAAAGCCATCCAGCAAATCAGTTTTCTGGTATACATCCATAGCAGTTATGGATTCAATTTCAGAATCCATGGCGACACGCCATTTGGCAACATCCTTGTCCTGCACTGCCTCTTCGTAAGTCAGTGGTTCAGAGTCCTCATGTTCGTCTTCTGGGCTCAAGTTCGAAGACTCAACCACGAACATGTATCTTTCCGGCTGGAAAATAACTCTCCCACTACGACGAGGCATCGGTGTTGTGTCAGTAGTAGGTGCAGTAACTTGTGGTCCTGCACCTTGCACTGAAGAACGTGTCTATGGTGTTGTGCCTCCCACAGGTGCACCCACATCTACACGTTCCCCTTCCCTAGGAATTGCATTCTCATTCTCAATTTCTTGAAGAACGAAATCACTCCTTCACTTGTGATTACTCACATACTCTTCCTCCAAGAATCTAGCGTTGGTGCTAACAATGACTCTTTGACTCTCAGGACAGTAAAAGTAACCACCTTTCGTTTGCCTGGGATACCCTATGAACAACATTACTTTTGACCTGCTTTCTAACTTATCAGGTTCCTTCGACAGTACATGTGCCGGACAGCCCCATACTCTGAACTTGCACAAACTAGGTTTGCAACCAAGGAAGAGCTTAGAAGGCGTCTTAGGAACTGATTTAGAAGGCACCACATTAAGCATGTAAGCTGCTGTCTCCAATGCGTAGCCCCAAAACAAAATTGGTAAGTTTACATAACTCATCATTGATCTTAGCATCTCTAGAAGAGTCCTATTTCTTCTTTCAGCTACACCGTTTTGCTGGGGAGTACCCGGTGCAGGCTACTGGGATGGAATCCCATTTTCTGACAAATATTGCAGAAACTCGTTACCGAGGTATTCGCCACCGCGGTCAGATCGCAGCGACTTGATAGTTTTCCTGACCTTCTTTTCTACCTCAGCCTTGAACTCTTTGAATTTCTCAAAGCATTCAGACTTGTAGCAAAGCAGGTAAACGTATCCATACCTTGAGTAATCGTTAATGAAAGTGACAAAGTACTCGTACCCTCCACGAGCCTGCGTGGACATTGGTCCACATAAGTCAGAATGGATCAATTCGAACACTTCCTTTGCTGGAGACTGACTAGCCTTGAAAGGCCTAGTTTACATCTTGCCCTCGATGCAGGATTCACTGACTTGATAAGGTACAGCCTGGACTAGGTCCAATGTACCATCATCTGCAAGTCTCTGAATCCGGTTCAAGCTGATGTGACCCAGTCTCAAGTGCCAGAGATATGTAAGATCCTCATTAGAAGAAGTAAGTTTTCTCTTTCTAGGATTATCAATTACGGATGAATTACATGCAATACTTGCGGAAGACTTATGATTACAGTTAACAACATAGAGAGAATTATTCAGCATCCCACGACAGATAACACCGTTATTACCAATGATAGATACACCACTATCAAAAATAACTGAATATCCATCAACATAAAGTTTGGAAACTGAAATAATGTTCTGCCGAAAATCCGGCATGTACAAAACATCTCTCAAAGTTAAAACAGAATCATCAAAGTACAAGGTGAAATCTCCAATGGCAACTGCACTCACTTGTGCTGCGTTCCCCATTGAGATGGTAACCTCGTCATTCTTCAGCACCCTCCTCGGTGTGAACCCCTGCAAAATGTAACAAACATGATCAGTAGCTCCAGTATCCACTACCCACGAATGAGTAGAAACCGATGCTTAACATGTTTCCATTACAAATGCAAATGACGTACCTTGTCCCTTGCTTCCGTATGCACTCTTACTCGCAGTGACACCAACCCTCTTCATTTCATTTGACCTCCTCTCACGTGATTTGCGATCAATCATGTTCTTGCACACAGTATGAACCACATCTTTCAATGTACCCAAGCTGTGCTCAAGATCTGATAACTCAGACTCCCATGAAGGTACGATGGACTGTTCTGCTATGAGATCAATGAGCAACTCTTTGAAGGAGTACTCACTTCTCTTAGCTACATCCATCTTAAAGTCATAGAATGAAAGCAGTAAAGAGTTCAGGATTATATCAATCTTAGCCCGATCAGATATACATCCACCTCTACGTGTGAATTGTCTCATGGTGTTATCCATCATCATCACATGCAGTGTCACCGAACTGCTATCAACCATTCTCTTACAGACTAGGTCTTTTACGAGATCACAGTTGATAGTTCGTTCCACTTCACCAAACGTGGCCACTAAGTCCATTCAGATCGCAACAGAGCTACAATAGCCAATGTACTTGAGCTTGAGTTCTCTAGACAGGTTATCTGAGATTAACATGTAAGTAAAATCCTTAGATGCCACCCATCTGTCATAGAACTCCTTCTCACGTCTAGAGACTTTATGGTAACGTGGGGCAAGTGGCATCATAGTAAGAACAAACATGTGTTGCTTAGTCAGGAGGAGATACTCAATGTAGTATGTCCACTCATGGAAGTTTGGACCAGTTAGAGGATTGAGAGCAAGTATATGATCGACAATAGACATAGACATATATGAAACAATAAAGAATCTTAAATAAGAACATACATGTAGAACTTCGAAAACAAATGCATTGAAAACCTTTTAATAAATCAAATACAAATGTTTTCCACTAATTTCCCAAGAGTTCCCACCGCAAGCTACACTCGTAGACGTTTACGATGTCACCCTCAACCAGAACTGCGGGTTATAAGCCCCAATCCATTTAATTTCACTACCATGTCAGGAAGCTTTTGACACTAGAAATTAATAATTAGTGAAAACCTTAGACCAAGCCATCTCTCACAGGGATGCAATTCTTGCATTATATTCTAAGATGCTTCTAAGCAATTATCCACAAAATTAACTCTGGCCAAAAGAGACAGTTTAGCATGGCACGTAACCATACCGCACAGCCCTTAAAGCTTTTGTTATCTATAATTTAAATCAATCCTAGAATACTTGTGAAAGAGATCTACGCAAGCTACACTCGTAGACATTTACGCAAAACCCTCCCACTATTCACATGATTTAAATTGTTTGTCTAGAAATCCCAACAACCGTACCCATGTACCTCCAGGAACTAGCAAGCTACACTCGTAGACGTTTACTAGAACGAGAGATACACTTACAGCCTAGGACTGCTTTGTGGAGGTCTATTGATTTTAACTAAAAAATCTGCTTAGTATTTTTCTTTTAAAAGGTTTCTTTATGCTCACACATAATTTCTTTGTCATTATATTTCCCAAATTTTTGCATGTAATAATACAAGCCCAAAAATTTCCAAAATATAATCCAACAAGAAATTAATCACATAAGCATGCTTGGAAAGCTGTAAATAATAAAAGCGATAAATCATGCTTTTCCTATTATCTACACATGCTTAATTGCGCACATAAATAAATCACATATCATACGAGGACAATTAAGACAAATAAAAATTCCTCGTGGCCCCAAAAAAATAGAAAAATAAATTCTATCTATTACAATTTGAATTTGAATCTAATTTGGATAATTCCAAATCTTTTCAAATCTTCAAGGGCCTCAAAATCTCGATTCACCAAATCTTTTGGGATTTAGGGCATTGCGATCTGATGATTTGCCCTAACCCTAATGCAAACCCTAGGGTTTACACAGGATTGCACAAACCACAAAAACCACAAGCCACCGCGACGGGACAACATCAGCCGACGACGACCACCGCCGCCGCCGGACCGCCGCCGCCCTACGCCACTGCGCGCCTGCCGCACCGCGTGCCACCGTTGTCCTCTGTCGGCCCTTCGTCGGCTCCGTCTTCGTTCTTCATCCTCGACCCATCCAATTACATAATTTGAAAAATTACAAAAAATCTATTCTATTACAATTTTTCAAATCTACACTAATCACAGATTTTCTCGTGATTTTACAAAAATAATTCAGCCCTACACGGATAAACCACCTCGGGCTGAATCACACGGGTTGCCACGAGAAACAAAAACCATCCACAATAATAAATTCATACATACATGCATATCGAATTTAATTATACGCAAAAGAGCCATAAATCAAGAACTTGGCTCTGATACCAATTGTAGGGTTTTCCCGTGAACCGAATCACCAAAACCAATTTGAACCGGATCGATTTTTGGATATTGTGCATAATTAAATACATAATAAATCCTAACATGCTCCTATGAATTCAATACAATATTGTGGATTGAGAATTACCGTAGTTCCGTCGAGTCTGATTTGATCTTTTGCATTTGAATTTCCAACTTCAATTCAACCACGCAATTCGATTTTATCTGCGGAAGTAGAAATTAGTAATCTAATTTCTTAGAAAAAATAGAAAACAAAGAGAGAAGAAAAGAGAAATCTGTTCTCCAGATTAGATCTTCAGGGCTGTGTCCTAATGCTGCTCAGATCTGCTACTGGTGAGGATTCCTCAGATCTGTGTTGTAGGCCGGAGCAGAAAAATCCTTCTTCTCCCCTCTACAGGCACTGCCCACTCTCTCTCTGCCTCTAGGGTTTCACAGATTTGAATGTGTTCAATAGTGGCTAGGGTTTCCAGAGAGAATGGTCTATTTATAGACCCAGGGTTTTATCCCTAATGGGCTACTGGGCCCTTTTTCAGCATATTTAATTGGGCCAGTCCTAAGACATAATGCAAATAATAAAGTGGGCCTATAATTAATTAATTCTCATGTCCACAACCCAGGACATAATTAATTAATTAATATTATTTTTTTTTCACCACAGAATTAATACTAACCTACCCCTCTATTACCACGTTATGAGAACGGGCTGCATTAGTTGAGAATCCCCATATTTAAGGTTACCGGACATCTATTAATTAATCGGAGCCTCTGACAAGCTCTAACTACAATTAATTAATATCTTATAATTCCTGAGTAGTACCACTCAATCCTTATCACTCGTGCCTGAACTTAATCAGCCTGCAGGACTTTGACACGATGAATGTTATTGAGCTCCTCAGGGAATGTCCCCATCCTATTACTCGGATATGATTACCTAAACCCAGTCTCAGTCGGTACTACACGAACTGCTGTTACCCAAGATGCGGATATACGAGCACGTTACTTAGGCTCTCCACCATGGCAAGTCAAAGCAACAGCCAACCCGTGCAAACCCCTGAACCTTCATTAGGGTTTGGACTCAATCAATATAACGAGATCTTGTATTCGCTGATGTCAGACATACGAATACATCTCACTGTGGTCCATCAATACGCCACCTCTGCGTACCAGCATGTCAAGCAACCAAGACAGATTACTTATTCTGACAATGCCGCAGCCATCCGGACAGACGTATCCTCATACGCTGTCTCGGCTGTGATCAAGTTTATGTCTCAGTAGGTCAAGTGATCATACTGTCTTCTGCGATCTACAACACGCTGTATGATCGTCCCTATCTGTTAGACAAGAGGATACCATTGTTCATACATGTAAGATTGTTAACAGATCGGAGAAATAAACCGTCATATTCTCATTATAATAAATGCTTTCAGTATACAAAACCCATCACCCATTGCCACCAGCCTGGCTTTAAAAGCCGTGATCTTTCCATCCGACGCTTTCTTTCTCTTGTATACCCATTTGCACCCTATGGCCCTAAAGCCATCCGGCAAATCAGTTTTCTGGTATACATCCATAGCAGTTATGGATTCTATTTCAGAATCCATGGCAACACGCCATTTGGCAACATCCTTGTCCTGCACTGCCTCTTCGTAAGTCAGTGGGTCAGAGCCCTCATGTCCGTCTTCCGGGCTCTGTTGGGATTATATACTGAAAGCATATATGATTAAGTATTTTGTACACTGGTCTTCATATATGTGTTGCCACAACAATGCTCGCTGTCTGATGAAACAAACATACAACGAACCATAATATCCTATTATCTCGCATATAGGGATGACCATATGGTGTGTAGGATATCACAGAGGATCATATGAGTCGTTTGACCTAGCGAGATATAAACAGTATCATAGCTGAGACAGTCCCTGGATAGGCTGTCGGTCTAAGCTGCGGCACATCGGTTCATAAGTGGGCTTATCCTAGCTACTTGATGTGTCGGTACATGGTTATGTATTGATGGGATCAACAGGGGGATGTGCCATTCTCATTGACATATGAATGAGCCAGATCCCTAACATACTTCCAATGATCTTAAACCTAACTGAAGGATACGGGGCACACACAGATTGACCGCACTTTGATTTACCATGGTGGCGAGTCTCTTATGTACTCTTATACCCGTATTTTGGGTGTTGGCAATTTGTGTGTGGCCTGCTTAGTCTGGACGTTTAGGTAAGCATATCCATTTCAGGATGGTGACATTCCCTGAGGAGCTCACAAGGTTCATTATGCAAAACCCTGCAGGTTGAATTATTTAATTCAGGCATAAGTGAAAAGGAGTGAGTGGTATTACACATGAAATAAGAGATTAATTAATTGTGGCTGATTGTCATAAGCTAAATTAATTAATGAATGTCCAAAACCTTAAATATGTGGATCATGTTTGTTTGGTGCAACCCGTTCCTAATAACATGGTAATAAAGGGGCGAGTCAGCATTTGTTGGGAAAATTGGCTAAGTTTCCTTTCCCCAGTAGCTACTTGTTTAGATTCTAGTTTTGGTGTTTTGGTGGATCAAATCCTAAGCCCTACCAGCGTCAGTTGTCTCTAGATAGCTCTAGTTCTCCAATGTAAAGTCCTGTTTAGGTCTTTTGAGTTGTAAGTCGCAGCTGATCAAAGACTCATGCTGGCACTGTTCACCAGCATGAGAAGTGCTTACCACTGGTTACTGTTCACCAGTTGGGAAAGTCTCATCCGAAGGCGGCTGACAAAGTCTCGTGCTGACACTGTTCATCAGCATGAGAAAGAGCTAATGACTGACTACTGTTCACCAGTTGGGAAGGATTTCACCAGCAGGCGGCTGACAAATCCTACCAGCAGAATACGTGTTCTCACTGACACTATTCACCAGTGGTGAAACCATCAGTCATGGGAGATTCCAAGAGTTAACATCCAGACATATTGGTAGACTTAGATTGTGCCAGCGCAAGTCACCAGCAGAGACTGCCAGCACAAGATCACCAGAATGATCTACCAGTCGGATGTTACCAGCAGAATTCCAGATTCTCTCTCCCAGAGTCTTAGAGACAAAAAGAAGATTCGTCTGAGGAATAAACTGACAAAGTATGACTTTAAGGGAGGATACCTTAAAGTCTATCAGTTCAAGACACCAGTTCCGATTCCTCGTACTGACGAATAGTGCCGTTCTGACATAAAGAGATCAATGTCAGATAAAGTGGACAAAAGCATGGCGCTTTCCGGAAATTCCTACCTGCCGCCGTCTGAAGGACATGCGAGGACAGAGACCTTTTTCGGATGTGTCCAAACGGCTAGAAGATTTGAATGGGATCCCGCGTCTATAAATAGGTCGGAACTACCAACATTTAAGACGCTTGCTTCCTGACATTCAATACTCTTCTCTCTCGCTCAACTACCGAAAGTCTGAAACTTTATTGCAAGCAAGCAAAACACTTTCGAGGCCTTTCTAAAGGCTATCCGTGTGTTGATTTATTCAAACACAAGACTTCAAGCTTCCAGCTTGTAAGTTACTGATCTCTTTGGTGTTCTTTCTCTTCTGAGGAAGTACACAGCAGCTCTTGTGCCAGCCAGCACTTGAGTTATTACGGGCTTTTGCCGTATTGAGAAGATACGTTCTTGGGAGAACTAAACACCCAGTGAAGCTGTGGAGGTTGAAGTGACGTGCTCGCACTCCACCAGCTGATCAGAGTTGAAGAAGGAAACAAGACCGGGAGCGGTTGATCTAGCGAAGTGGTGGACAAGGGTCGCACCAGCTAGAGATAGATCGTAGGCAACTTGTACCTGATTACTCTATAGTGAATTTCCAGTGCTACGACTGGAGAGTGGACGTAGATCAGTTGATCGAACCACTATAAATCCTTTGTCTTTTATCAGCTTTCTGCATTTCATACTGATTTAAAACCCAGCACCCAAGTGCTGGTGTATATCTGAAAACTGATATAACTGTGCAAACAAGGCTAAAAATATTCTAAGTCTTGAGCTACCAGCTGACGAGCCAGTCGTCAGTCAGCTGAGTACGCAGAGTGCAAGTTGACTTACCAGCTGACAAGGTCCCAGTCAGCTGAGTAACCAGCAGAGTGCAAGAAACGATTAACCACATTTTCCGCTGCTAAGTTATACCCTGATAATCCGGGACCAACAAGTGGTATCAGAGCAGTCGGTTCTTATAGACCGATTGTTTCTGAGTCGCTTAGGACCGAGATCCACGTTTCCTTGCGCTCTATTTGTTTGTCTGTTTGATTAGCTCAGGTACATCAAGATGAATACTCCGAGGCTACTCGACTACAAGACTGTGAAGCATGATATATGGCGAAAGAGGTCGCTCATTTCTCTGAAGAGCATCCATCCGGAAATGAAAGATGTGGTGGAGAAAGGGCCAATCGAGATCACCATGATACAGCACCAGCTAGGAGATCGTCCAGCTGCTGTGATCCCAAAGCCTCAAGGCGAATGGAATGCTGAGGACAGGAAGCGGAATCAGTTGGATTCCATTGCTCACGAGTTGATCCTGGCTTCTCTTCCAGAGTCGCTGATGGAGGAAGCCCTCCAGTTTGACAATGCCAAGGGAGTATGGGATTACCTTGATAGTCTATGTCAAGAAACTGATCAAATGAAACGCAACAAATTGCAGGTTGCAGTAGACAAGTACGAGTCCTTCCAGATGCTGCCTGGAGAAACCATCAAGGAGATGGAGGCGAGATTCAACGCCATTGTCAGCGAGCTAAAGTCACTGGACAGGACGTACTCAAATGAAGATCTTAATGCCAAGATCCTGTCCAAGATGCCCAAGGAGGACTGGTTCGTGAAGACCACAGCTCTGAAGGAGAAGGACTTGTCCAAGATGACTCCCAAGGAGTTATTTGCTCAGTTGCAGGCACACGAGTGGGATATCCAGATGGTAAACAAGAATGAGGCCATCCGGAACATGGGATCCCCCAGCATCAAAGCTCAAGACGAAGCTTACTTCGTCAAGAAGGACTTCAAATGGAAGCACAAGAAGCCCTTCCCTGCTGACAGACCTGCTGCCCAGCACAACCAGCAGAAAGAGATCCCAGCCACATCGGGATCTAACTCAAAAGACAGCGAGGGCTCTATCGCTGACCTTGAGCAGCAGATGAAATGACTGGCTGTCCTTCTGGAGAAAGCCAAGTCAAAGCAGGGAGTATCTCTGAGCTCAACTGACGGAAAATTCGTCAAGAGAGCTCCCCGTGCTTGCTACCAGTGCCAATCCCCTGATCATTTAAAATTTGAATGTCCACAGGTGGACAAAAATGAGCGGGAAAGGCTAAAGAAGCTCTTTGAAGAGCGCGCCTCCAAGGCCGTTGCCAAGGCTATGCTGACCAGGACTGAAGTGCCTGACATACCCGACCATGATGATGGGGAGTATGCGTCAGACGAGGAGTCAGAAGAGGAAGCTCTACTGGCACTCATGGCAGCCTTTGGCGAGGAGTCAGCTGAAGGAAGTGCTGACAGTGAAGAGGCACTTGCAGCTGATGATCAGGTACAATCATCAGCTTCCCCGATGCATATCATGCCTTCTATCAGTTTAGACGATTCTGAGTCGCGTTGCTCCGACTCAGAAGCTGTCACTATAGACATTCTTCAAAAAGAATTTTTAAAATTTTATGAAATAAAGAATGTCTTGGCTGGCGAAAATACTTCGCTGAAAGATCAAGTTTCTATTTTGACCAAGGAGATTGAAAAATCGAGGTCAGTCAGTGAAGAGCTAGCCACTTTGAAAAAGACTCACTTTGAGTTGCTCCAAAATTTTCAAATTACAAAAACTGAGCGAGATAATTTTCACAATCTCGTTCTGGAGCAAGAAAATAGAATAAATTTTCTAAATAAAGGCTCAAAAGACTTGGAAGCAGCTCTAAGTCATTGGAGAAAGCCTTCTGATAAGTCTGGGTTGGGATTTACAAAGGATTTGAGCAAAAACCAACCCGAACTCTCAGCTCAAAAGGGTAAGGGAAAACTGGCAAATGCATCAGCACCAGCTGGTAATACCAGTCAGTCCCGAATGGCTGATCAGCATAGGAACCATAAGTCCAGATACATGGGTGAGTCATCAAGACAAAATCCTCAACTGGCAAGATCCTCTGCTGACAGGACGCCAGCATACCCGAAGACGCAGACTAAGCCGAAATATTCAAAGGCAAGGAAGTCAGCGTCAGCTGCCAGTGGAATCCGACAGCCAGCAGCAGCTGTCCAGAGATTCCACGCCCAACCTTACAAGTATGCCAGTTGCCAGCATGCTTACAAGGGATCCAAATCTCAGCGGAATACTGAGAGAAGGATATTTCCCGATAGGAGGAACACCTATCAGAGGCCTGAGCCCAATCAAAACCTTTTCTCAAGGGCTGGGAAGGCTAATCATCGTGGTCCACAATTCCAGAGACCACCAAGGCAACACAAGCGGTCGGAAAGAAATTTCCGACACCCTCGGAGGAAGAATACTTCCAGAGGAACCGCACACACAGCCACACCTTCCAAAAACAAATCCATGCATTATTTTAAAAGGAAGGGAAAGGCCACAAGTGATGTCAGCAAGGGTAACACCGAGCTGAAGATTACTCAAGTCTGGATTCCAAAAGGAATGATCCAGAGATCTAACCCTGCAGGACCCGCTGATGATCGGGGACCTAAATAATTTCATTTTCTTGCAGGAACAGGATCATGCAACATAGCTTCAGAGATCGAGCGAGTGGATCATAGATAGTGGTTGCTCGGCTCATATGACTGGTGAGGAGTTCCTATTTTCTGAGCTCACCAAGGTCAGAGGACCTCCAGTTGTTTTTGGTGATAACTCCAAGGGCAGAGTTATTAGCAAGGGCTGCATCGAGAAGGATGATGTCAGAATTGTGAATGTATCCCTTGTCACCAATCTGAAGCACAACCTCCTGAGCATCAGTCAGCTGTGCGACAATGGTTATACCATTGTGTTTGACAAATCAGGGTGCCAGATCAAGAATGAAGAGTCTGGCGAGACCAAGCTGAAAGGTGTCAGGAAAGGAGGTCTCTATATTGTTGACTGGCAAAGCGGGAAGACTGATACATGCTTTGTAGCCACCAGTTCCATGGAAACTAACTGGCTGTGGCACAAAAGGTTAAGTCATCTAAATTTCAAAACTATTAATTATCTAACCCAGCATGATCTTGTAGATGGTCTTCCCAAGGGCGGGTTCAAGAAGGAAGGAATTTGCAAAGCTTGCCAGCAAGGCAAACAAACTAGGAAGTCCTTCAAGAACCAGTCGCCAGTCTGCCCCAGTACCAGTCAGGTACTCGAGTTGTTACACATGGACCTGTTTGGACCAGTAACACCGCAAACCATTGGAGGAAGACGATATTCGCTGGTGGTAGTCGATGACTACTCGCGCTATACCTGGGTAAAGCTTCTCAGAACCAAGGATGAGGTGAAGATCATTCTTCCAGAATTGATCATCCAAGCTCAGAAACAGAGAGAAGCTGTGGTAAAGCGAATTCGATCAGACAATGGGACTGAATTCTGCAACAGTCTGCTGATGGATTTTTGCGCGGAGGCCGGGATCAAACATGAGAGATCTACTCCAAGGCAACCGCAGCAGAATGGACTGGCAGAACGTAGGAACAGGACGCTGAAAGAAGCGGTCCGGTCCATGCTGGCTGAGTCCAGCTTGGGACAGAGTTTCTGGGGAGAAGCGTTGGTGACTGCCTGCTACACTCAGAATAGAAGCGGGATCAACGACAGACTCCAGAAAACTCCCTACGAAGTGTATTTTGGTCTGCGCAGGACCTTACGCCAACTGGCTGAAGATGTTCCTGAGGTCGAGGATGTCAGCGACCAGTTGGGCAGGAATTCTTCCGATGCTCAACCAACTGGTTCGACTAGACCTATGAATGGATCATCTTCTCAACCAGTTACCTCAGGTGCCCGTCAGCAACCTGAGAGGGTAGGTGATGCAAATGACCTTGCTGAGACCTTACACTCAATCTCCCTGAGTGGATCTAGCAAAAATCAAGGGGGAATTCCGACTGGAATCTTTGAGCCAGAAGACAACGATGAACCAGCTGGAATGGAGGTACCAGCTGATACTGACAACGTTGGTGAAGGTTCAGGAAGCCAGTCAGACAGTGGAGCTGATGAAGAAGTTCTAACTGGTGAAGGTCAACCACCAGTTGCAATTCCAGTTCCGACTGGTGAAGGTCAATTGCCAGTTGCAGTTCCAGCTCCGACTGGTGAAAATGTGGAAGCACCAGTTATCAGGACAGATGAACCTATTTCACAGCCGGCACCAGCAGTCGCTGGTCCTCCCAAATGGCTGAGGGATCACCCATCCGATGCTATTCTCGGTGATCCGGAAGGTTCAGTCCAGACTCGCCACGGCAGTGCGCTCCTAAGTTGTTTTATTTCTCAAATGGAACCTACTTCCATAGGAGTTGCGCTAGAATCTGCTGATTGGATTAATGCCATGCAAGAAGAGCTTGCTGAATTCACTCGCAATAATGTTTGGGACTTGGTGGAGAGACCATCACATCAGTCAGTGATTGGCACCAAGTGGGTTTTCAAGAATAAGCGAGATGAGAATGGCACCGTGGTCAGAAACAAAGCTCGTTTAGTCGCCAAAGGTTACAGGCAGTGTGAAGGCATCGACTTTGATGAGACCTTTGCACCAGTTGCAAGAATGGAGGCGATACGGCTGTTCCTTGCTTATGCAGCGTATCACGGCTTCACGGTGTTCCAGATGGACGTGAAGAGCGCCTTCCTGAATGGCGAGCTAAAGGAGGAGGTTTATGTCGAGCAACCTCCAGGCTTTGAGATAGGCACCAAAGTGTACAAGCTGAGAAAGGCCCTGTATGGATTGAAACAGGCGCCCAGGGCTTGGTACGAAACGCTGTCACAATTCCTCACCAGCAATAGATTTCGGAAAGGGAAGATTGATAGGACTCTCTTTCTTCTCAAGGATGGTGGTGACATGCTAATGGTGCAGATCTATGTAGATGACATCATATTCAGATCAAGGAATATATCTCTCTGCGAGAAGTTTTCTCAACTGATGCAGACATCATTTCAGATGAGTATGATGGGCAAATTGACATACTTCCTAGGACTCCAGGTCCAGCAGTCAGCTGATGGAATTTTTATCAGCCAGCGGAAGTATACGAAGGAGTTAATTCAGAAGTATTGCCCAGAGAAAACTAAGTCCCTCAGAATACCGATGAGCACCAGTTGTCAAATATTTCTTGATGAGCAAGGTGAATCAGTTGATCCTACCATCTACCGAGGAATCATTGGATCACTTCTCTATCTCACAGCCAGCAGACC